>JAGVVM010016576.1:0-11764 GCA_019149425.1 Psidium friedrichsthalianum
TCAATGCCTTAAGCTCAAAGGAGTCCCTTTTATTAAGCCGTTGACCCAGTCCCTACGTTATGGTCCTAATCAAGCCCTTAGATTGGCTTGAAATCATACCCAATTATGAAGATTATTCAGACCCTTGTTGAATGTGATGATTGAAAGATTGAGTGATTTCTTTTTTATCCCGCAATCTAGGATAAACAAAGAAGCCTTCTCGAGAGTAGAGAAAGCCTTTTCTCGGACTGAAATCCCCATTCAGATTAATTCGAGGTGTTCATACTACGATAACCTCCTTGAACAGAATTGGTACTGCTACCTTGAACAGAATAGTTATACATATCCACGTTTTGATTGGTTGAATAATGATACTGCTTCGTAATTTATTGCAAACTTAGCTGAATAGTTTGTTGCATGAACCGTGAACTCATTGGATTAAAATGCTTGCATATGTTACCTCTGACATTTGCATGACAGATAACATGTTTTCTGTGTTTTCTATATTCGATTACCTTCCAAGATCTCGAAATTCATTTCCGCGATTATTGAATGAACAGCTACTCGCCGAGAAACCACCAGGCGATTTCTTCACCTGAACCTTTCAAGATAATGAATTTTTGACCGATTACAGGGTGCTCGAATCCATTGCAGTACAGACAATAATCCGACCTTCTTTGATGAAGTATGATTCGTCTCGAAATGAAATGTTCGTGATACATTTTGATCTTCTGCTTCTTTGGCCTATTTCGAAAGCGACAGGAGTAAACATAATCGGGTCTGAGCTTCTGCAGGATTCCCGATCTTGCCCAGATCTCGGAATAACACCCTTCATGGCAGTTTAAATCGGTTTGATTTCTGCAGGATGCCTGGTCTCCCTAGATCCCCTAGAGATGGCACCTTTCATGGTAAGTTAAATTGGGTTTTGAGCTTCTGCAAAGATTTCTTAGCCTCCCCAGATCCCAAATGGTCAACCCAAAAATCATTTTTTTTTTTCAGTCAATGCCTCTTCTGTCTACCCGAGAAAGGTGACAATTTAGGTAAAATTGGTGACTTCTAACACAGAATGATCCATTCCCAAGTCCTGAGTTGGCAGGCACACATAGACGGCCCCGTTTTTAAAAGACGTGCTGTCTCTGGAGCCCTTCTATTAAAACCTCAATACAGAACGGTTCATTTTTCAAGTCTTGAGTTGCAGGCACCACATGAAAGAGCCCTTTTTCTAGGGTATGTTGTCCCTCTGGAGCCTTGCCATTGAAAACCCCAATACGGAACGGTCCATCTTTTCAAGTCCTGGTTGCGAGGCACCACATAGACGAGCCCTAGTTTGTAAACATGCCATCCTGGAGCCCTTCCATTGGAAACCCCCAATACGGAACGTCCATTTTCAAGGTGCCTGAGTTGCAGGCACCACATGAACGACCCGTTTTAGTAGGGTAATGCTGTCTTTGGAGCCCTTCCATTGAAACCCCAATACGGAACGGTCTTTTTCAAAAGATCCTTCCTATTAGCACAAAGTTCTTCTTACAGGCACTCTTTCAGCAGATCCCACATGGGTGACCTTTTCAAAGTCCTTCCTATAGGCACAAAAAGTTCTTCTTAAAGGCCAGTTTTTGCGGTGAACCCTACCAATCGTGTAAACGCTCAGTACAACTCCTTTCATTGGATTTTATATCATGGTAACGCCCACTATAACGGATCGCAATGCACGCGAATCCTTTAAGTAGTGATAGAATCGTCATTTGGATCATCTAACTAGAATTCCATCATGGCCGACGCCCCATATGGGTTAAAATACATTCGACTCCTCTAAATAGGATATGATCAACACTGAGTATTTCCTTAGGGACTCTGCTGTGATTACCTACCATACGGGTCAAAGCCGCATTCTTCCTGGGTTATCCTTATAAATGAATCTGTGGGTGCCTGTTTTCAAAGAGCATTCATGATAGGCACAGCTATATGACGGGTAGGTAAGTGCCGGGTAAGCTCTTCTCTCTATCTCCTCCCTCACTTCATAAGAGTCCCTCAGTTCGGTTTGATCAGAACTTACACAGAGATTGATATTGAGATCAATGTCACAACCTTTTTACGATCTTGGGTTGAGTCGATTAGAAATTTCAGTGTCATTATCGTCTTTGAAAGAACCTCTACCGACTTCCTTTCAAAGAGGGGCGCTGTTGATACCTGATTTTTAATCACTTTTTTCCTTTTTAAAAATTAATAAAAAATTATAAAACAACTATTATAAAAATTAGCAAAAATTAACTTTGGAAACCTTGCCAGTATAGGGAACCATCTTTGAACTAAAAAATTGATTTTTTCATATTTTCATTATTTTTCCCCACAGCATTTTTTTTATTTTCCACAAATTCATAGAAAATCAAGAAAAAAGAGAAAATTGAAATAATCAACTTTGGAAGCCTTGTCCGAAGTCTAGGAACCAATTTGAACAAAAAGTGATTTTACATATTTTTTTTGTATTTTTAAATATTTTTCGAAAAGTACAAAATACTTGAAAATTCAGACCAATAACATTTGAGGCACAAAAAATACACAAAAATAGTCAATAATTTTATTTTTAAAACCCCTCCTTCATGTTGGCCCTCACATTCGAAAACAATACAATTCGGGTTATGTTTCCTTCATGAGCATAATCTCGATCGTCCAGAAAAAAAACCAATATAGTCATTTTATTTTTATTTTTCACTGTTAGGAGTTGTTGACATTATCCGCTAATAGTTTGAATTTTCATCTTGGCATGTACCAAAAATGACTCAATTTTGTAAAAAGGCCTTAGTTGAAATTTTGGCATTAAATTATCTCAAGAACTAAGTGCAAATACCTAACACTCTGAGGGATTATTTTGTACATAACTAAAATAAGAGTTAATGAGAAATTGAGAATAGAGAAGGGAAGATGGAAAAATAAGATTAAATAGAGAAGGGAGATAGAGAAGAATCGATGGAGAAAAATAAGATGAGAATTGAGAAGGGAAGATGGAGATGAAGAGAGTTAGTGAGAAATTAGAATGTGAGATACTGAGTGAGAAGAGAAGATGAGGATGAAAAAGAGTTTAAGGGAGAAATTAGAATTGTGAGATAGAGTTAGTGAGAAATTAGAATGGGGAGATACATAAGTGGCTAAAAGGAGGAAGACGAGAGCTTGGAGGAGGATTTTTTTGGGAGTAAAAATTTAGAATGCTTGAGAGGGGTTTTGGGAGATTGAAGAAAATTAGAGATGAAGAAAAACAAACAAAAGAGAGAGAGAAGTATTTTCCAAAAGAGAGCCTGAAGATGGTGGGAGTTTAAATTAGGTGTTACCACACAAATTTCTCTACCGATCAACACAAGTCATGAGTTCATCATCCCGTTGTTCGAGCCGCAATCTTGATCCATAAGGTGACACGAGTTCGAATTCGGCAATCAAATCCGTTAAATCAGGTAACGATCATAACCATTAAAATCTTCGAGAATGTCGCTACCTCAATGGATTGATTTAAATTTCGATTATGCCGTGTCATATTCACATATCGTATTCGTATTACATTTTCTGCATTTTTTGCTTAAAAGATCCGAAATCCCAAATTGCGGCAGATTCTACCCCATACTTGGTGGTGTAAAGATTTCTTGTATTCTATCTCTTATATTTTAATTTCTACATCATCAAACCCCAAAATGGGAAGGCCGATCCACCCGTTGGAGGTCTTTATTCTGCCTTTATTTTCTGCATTTAATTTCTGTACCGTCAAACCCCAGAATGGGTAGGCCAAACCAAGGTCAAATCACCCGTTGGAGGTTCTTTATCTATTGCCTTTACTTTCTGCATTTTAATTTTTGCACCATCAAATCCCAGAATGGGATGCCGACCCACCCGTTGGAGGTTCTTTATTTACTGCATTTACTTTCTGCAATTTAATTTCTGCACCATTAAACTCCAGAATGGGAAGGCCGACCCACCCGTTGGAGGTTCTTTATTTACTGCCTTTACTTTCTGCAATTTAATTTCTTCACCATTAAACCCCAGAATGGGAAGCCTAAGCATTCAAAAATACAAAAAAAATGTCATTCATGTGCATTTCATATAATATAGCTCATGCATACTTTGCCATGCCGCATACGTATTCGTATTGTCATTAATTCATGCATATTCTGCAAAACAAAAAAAAATTCAAAAGGAAACGGGCCATTTCGACTAGCGAATCCTATTTTGATGATTTATTCGTATGTTGCATCCTCATGTCCACGTTCGTATGCGTATTTGCATGTTCACTTTGCATGTAACGTATGTTCACGTTTGCATGTCATATTTATATATCTATGCTCGCATGTTCATGATTGCATGTCCACATTCGCATGTATACATTCGCGTGTCTATATTTACCTATTCACGTTTTGCTTATCCATGCGTCCATTGCCATCCATGCATTCCATCTAAAAAGTGAAAATACAAAAAGAGAATACCTCACTAGAGCCTTAGGAGTAACCCAAGCTTGAGTTGCCAAAATTAGGATATCCATGGAATTAAGGTACAGAAAGGGCATTAGTTTTAATTAACTAGTGTAACCAAGTCCCCGAACTCATAATCTCTGGTTCATAGAAGTAATTTAGTTCTCCCGCTAATTTACTTAGGTTTCTAATCGACCTACCAAAAAATGATTAGTGGCGACTTTAAATTCTAAAATCATGTGATAAAAAAAAAATCAAAATTGCGATTCGATAGGGCTTGGGAGAGTTCGTATTAGGTTAGTTAATCTAATTAACCTGATAATCCGTTAACACTGGAAATTTTTCACCGATCGAAATTTTTAGATCGGCACACTGGATCCCGAAATTTTTTTTTTCCAAAAAATGGCTCAAGGGTCGTTCTCATGCACGTGAGGCGACGATGCATGGGCATTATCCTTGTCGATCGAACCAAGCCGAAATAATTGGGCCCGACTATTCATGACTATTGTAGTCGTGGGCTGCGACTAGTTATGATGATTGTGCGCGAGGCTGCGATACGTTGTTCCGTCCATTACTTCATTTTGCCAAACCTTTAGGATAGTTAGACTATGGTTTAAACTCACGAGTCGCGCGCATGTCTATGTGATTGGGAAGCTCCCAATCACATAGACATGCGCGCGACTCGTGAGTTTAAACCATAGTCTAACTATCCTAAAGGTTTGGCAAAATGAAGTAATGGACGGAACAACGTATCGCAGCCTCGCGCCACAATCATCATAACTAGTCGCAGCCTCACGTACAATAGTCATGACTAGTCGGGCCCCAATTATTTCGGCTTGGTTCGATCGACAAGGATAATGCCCATGCATCGTCGCCTCACGTGCATGAGAACGACCCTTGAGCCATTTTTTGGAAAAAAAATTTCGGGATCCATGTCGCGATCTAAAAATTTCGATCGGTGAAAAATTTCCAGGTTAACGGATTATCAGGTTAATTAGATTAACTAACCTAATACGAACTCTCCCAAGCCCTATCGAATCGCAATTTTGATTTTTTTTTTATCACATGTTTTAGAATTTAAAGTCGCCACTATCATTTTTTGGTAGGTCGATTAGAAACCTAAGTAAATTAGCGGGAGAACTAAATTACTTCTATGAACCAGAGATTATGAGTTCGGGGACTTGGTTACACTAGTTAATTAAAACTAATGCCCTTTCTGTACCTTAATTCCATGGATATCCTAATTTTGGCAACTCAAGCTTGGTTTACTCCTAAGGCTCTAGTGAGGTATTCTCTTTTTGTATTTTCACTTTTTAGATGGAATGCATGGATGGCAATGGACGCATGGATAAGCAAAACGTGAATAGGTAAATATAGACACGCGAATGTATACATGCGAATGTGGACATGCAATCATGAACATGCGAGCATAGATATATAAATATGACATGCAAACGTGAACATACGTTACATGCAAACGTGAACATGCAAATACGGCATACGAACGTGGACATGAGGATGCAACATACGAATAAATCATCAAAATAGGATTCGCTAGTCGAAATGGCCCGTTTCCTTTTGAATTTTTTTTTGTTTTGCATGAATATGCATGAATTAATGACAATACGAATACGTATGCGGCATGGCAAAGTATGCATGAGCTATATTATATGAAATGCACATGAATGACATTTTTTTTGTATTTTTGAATGCTTAGGCTTCCATTCTGGGGTTTAATGGTGCAGAAATTAAATTGCAGAAAGTAAAGGCAGTAAATAAAGAACCTCCAACGGGTGGGTCGGCCTTCCCATTCTGGAGTTTAATGGTGCAGAAATTAAATTGCAGAAAGTAAATGCAGTAAATAAAGAACCTCCAACGGGTGGGTCGGCATTCCCATTCTGGGATTTGATGGTGCAAAAATTAAAATGCAGAAAGTAAAGGCAGTAGATAAAGAACCTCCAACGGGTGATTTGACCTTGGTTTGGCCTACCCATTCTGGGGTTTGACGGTACAGAAATTAAATTGCAGAAAATAAAGGCAGTAAATAAAGAACCTCCAACGGGTGGATCGGCCTTCCCATTTTGGGGTTTGATGGTGTAGAAATTAAAATATAAGAGATAGAATACAAGAAATCTTTACACCACCAAGTATGGGGTAGAATCTGCCGCAATTTGGGATTCGGATCTTTTAAGCAAAAAATGCAGAAAATTGTAATACGAATACGTATGTGAATATGACACGGCATAATCGAAATTTAAATCAATCCATTGAGGTAGCGACATTCTCGAAGATTTTAATGGTTATGATCGTTACCTGATTTTAACGGATTTGATTGCCGAATTCGAACCTCGTGTCACCTTATGGATCAAGATTGCGGCTCGAACAACGGGGATGAACTCATGACTTGTGTTGATCGGTAGAGAAATTTGTGATGGTAACACCTAAATTTAAACTCCCACCATCTTCAAGGCTCTCTTTGGAAAATAATTCTCTCTCTCTTTTTGTTTGTTTTTCTTCCTCTCTAATTTTTCTTCAATCTCCCAAAACCTCTCAAGCATTTCAAATTTTCTCTCCAAAAAAATCCTCCCTCCAAGCTCTCTTCTTCCTCCTTTTATAGCCCACTTATTTATCTCCCATTCTAATTTCTCCACTAACTCTATCTCCCATTCTAATTTCTCCACTAACTCTTTTTCATCCTCATCTTCTCTTCTCCATCTCTATCTCACATTCTAATTTCTCCACTAACTCTTCTTCATCTCCATCTTCCCTTCTCAATTCTCATCTTATTTTCTCCATCTATTCTTCTCTATCTCCTTCTCTATTCTAATCTTATTTTCTCCATCTTCCTTCTCTATTCTAATTTCTTCACTAACTCTTCTTTTAGTTATTTACAAAATAATCCCTCAAGTGTTAGGTATTTGCACTCTAGTTCTTGAGATTTTAATGCAAAATTCAACTAAGGCCTTTTTACAAAATTGAGTCATTTTTGGTACATTGGCCAAGATGAAAATTCAAACTATTAGAGGATAATGTCACAACTCCTAAAAGTGAAAAATAAAAATAAAATGACTCTAATTGGATTTTTTCTGGCCGATTCGAGATTATGCTCATGAAGGAACACATAATCCCGAATTGTATTTTTCGAATTTGTGATGGCCAACATGAAGAGGGGTTTAAAATAAAAATATTGACTATTTTTGTGTATTTTTGTGGCCTCAAATGTTATTTGGGTCTGAATTTTCAAGTATTTTTGTACTTTTCGAAAAATATTTAAAAATACAAAAAAAAATATGTAAAATCACTTTTTGTTCCAAATTGGTTCCTTAGACTTGGACAAGGCTTCCAAGTTGATTTTTCAATTTTCTCATTTTTTCTTGATTTTTCTATGAATTTTTGAAAATAAAAAATGCTGAAAAATACTGAAAATATGAAAAATCAATTTTTGTGTTCAAAGATGGTTTCCCTAGACTTGGCCAAGGTTTTCCAAAGTTAATTTTGTAATTTTATAAATTTTTTATATTTTTTTAATTTTTAAAAAGAAAAAGTGATTAAAAATCAGGTATCAACAGCTGCCCCTCTTTGAAAGGAAGCTCGGTAGAGGTTCATTTCAAAGACGAGATGACACCTGAATTCTAATGACTCAACCCAAGATCGTAAAAAGAGTTGTGACATTTGATCTCCAATATCTCTCTGTGTAAGTTCTGATCCAAACCTAACTTGAGGGGACTCTTATGAAGTGAGGGAGAGATAGAGAGAAGAGCTTACCCGGCACTTACCTACCCGTCATATAGCTGTTGCCTATCATGAATGCTCTTTGAACAGGCACCCAAAGATTCATTCTAAGGATACTCCAGGGAGAATGGCTTTGACCCGTATGGTAGGTCAACCTACAGCAGAGTCCCTAAGGAAATACTCTAGTGGTGATCTATCCTATTTAGAGGATTCGCCTGTATTTTAACCCATATGGTGGGTCGTGCCATGATGGAATTCCTAGTTAAATGATCCAAATGACGATCTATCCTACTTAAAGGATTCGCGTGCATTTCGATCCGTATAGTGGGTCGTACCATGATAAAATCCTAATGAAAGGATTTTACTGAGCGGTTTACCCGATGTCGGGTTCACCGCAAAAAATGCCTGTAAGAAGAACTTTGTGCCTATAGGAAGGACTTTGAAAATGGTTCACCCATGTGGGATCTGCTGAAAGAGTGCCTGAAGAAGAACTTTGTGCATATAGGAAGGACTTTTGAAAACGGACCGTTCCGTATTGGGGTTTTCAATGGAAGGGCTCCAAAGACAGCATACCCTACTAAAAAGGGTCGTTCTGTGGTGCCTGCAACTCAGGACTTGAAAATGGACCGTTCCGTATTGGGGTTTCCAATGGAAGGGCTCCAGAGATGGCATGTCTTACAAACAGGGCTCGTCTATGTGGTGCCTGCAACTCAGGACTTGAAAATGACCGTTCCGTATTGGGGTTTTCAATGGAAGCTCCAGAGACAACATACCCTAGAAAAAGGGCTCTTTCATGTGGTGCCTGCAACTCAAGACTTGAAAATGAACCGTTCTGTATTGAGGTTTCTAATAGAAGGGCTCCAGAGACAGCACGTCTTTTAAAAAGGGGCTCGTCTATGTGGTGCCTGCAACTCAGGACTTGGGAATGGATCATTCTGTGTTAGAAGTCACCAATGATTACCTAAATGTCACCTTCTCGGGTAGACAGAAGAGGCATTGACTGAAAAAAAAAATGATTTTTGGGTGCCATTCTGGGATCTGGGGAGGCTAGAAATCTTGCAGAAGCTCAAACCCAATTTAACTTACCATGAAAGGTGCCATTCTAGGATCTAGGGAGACCAGGCATCCTGCAGAAATTCAAACCCGATTTAACTTGCCATGAAGGGGTGTTATTCCGAGATCTGGGAAGATCTGGAATCCTGCAGAAGCTCAGACCCGATTATGTTCTCCTGTCGCTTTAGAAATAAGCCAAAGAAGCAGAGATCAAAATTTATCGAACATTTCTATTTCGAGACGAATCATACTTCATCAAGAAGGTGGATACTTGTCTGTACTGCAATGGATTCGAGCACCCTGATAATCGTCAAAATTCATTCTCTTGAAAGGTTCAGGTTGAAGAAATGCCTGGTGGTTTCTCGGCGATTAAGCTTGTTCATTCAATAATCGCGGAATGAATTTCGAGATCTTGGAAGGTAATTCGAATATCAGAAACATGTTATCTGTCATGCAATGTCAGAGGTAACATATGCAAGCATTTTCATCAATGAGTTCAACGGTTCATGCAAAACTATTCAGCTAAGTTTGCAATAATTAGAAGCAGTCTCATTATTCAACCAATCAAAACGTGGATCATGTATAACTATTCTGTCAATTTCGCATTACCAATTCTGTTCAAGGAGGTTATCGTAGTATGAACACCTCGAATGTAATCTGAATGGGGATTTCAGTCCGAAAAGGGCTTTCTCTCACTCTCGAGAAAGGCTGTTTATCCTGATTGCGGGATTAAAAAGAAATCACTCAATCTTCATCATCACATTCAACAAGGGTCTGAATAATCTCATAATTGGTATGATCAAGCCAATCTAGAGGTCTTGATTAGGAACCATAATGTAGGCTGGGTCAAAGGCTTAATAAAAGGGACTCCTTTGAGCTAAGCCATTTGATAGAAAAGTCTTCATCATCTGCTTTGGGTTTACAAGTCAAGAACCCTACAAAAAATGAGAGAAAAATAGTCTTGCTCGTACCTTTTCAAGCGATACTTAAAATCATTCAACTCTGCGTTAACTCAAGCGCCTTAAGCAGAAAAGACTTTCACGCGTTGTAACATAGGTTGGGATTGGGGACCAAGGAAGTAAAAGGCTTATTTTGGCCTAGAAAATATATGAGGTGGGTTTGACACTGGTGACCATTGCGTCTTTATCACCAGTCTCGACCTTCTAGAATAGTCTTCAAAGAACACCATTGTTGTATGAGAATAGTGTCAACTTCAGCTGATACAGCCGTCGCTCCTGCACGGCGTAAACTTTGACTGAGTATGTTTTGCAATTTTGACTCTTTCGAAGAGTTTTCTTTTGTAGCCAGATCCCATTAGGGACTTACAAAAGGAGACAATATGTTTTCACTGAGTTTACAAAATGTACATATAAAGTTCAAAGACATTCAAAATGAACATTGATTTGAATGGGCATTGACCTTGCTCTTAACTGGCGCTTTGCTTTTTCATGCCCAAGGACTGGCTTTTCTTTTCTTTTCTTTTCTTTTTTCTTTTTTTCTTTTTTCTTTTTTCTCTTTTTTAAAAAAAGGAATTTCCAAAGATTGCCCCATTATACACATGTATATCAAAGACCACATTGAAGAGTTGACTTGGGAACTCTACATAGACCCACTTCCTCTGAATTCTTCTGTTTTGAGGCGGTGCCTTCTTCATCTTGGAATAAGCAATGATCACCAACGGGGTTTTAAGAACGAATATGCAGGCTCAATTGGGCAATGCAAAGAATAAAAGCGTATCGAATAGAGAAATGAATGCTTTTCGTCGTCCTAAGGCACTTGAATTACTGTACGAAGTTGAAAGCAAAGAAACACTTGAAAATTGATGTTAGTCCGAGCAAAAAAATTTCTAACCATTTACCTCATGCTATTGCTAGGACTACCTCCACTTGGCCTCGATGTGGGGTGGTTCTTGACAGGGGTTACGAAATAAAATCGCCACTCAAATGGGTTATCTATGATCACCTGTAGTGTTTGGGATAGAGAAATGATTGCCTCCTTCCCTTCGGTTATCGTACCTTTTATGAGAAAACCCATTGACTTGGGGAATACGAAACCAGTTTAGCGTACGACTCACTGTGGATGTAGGATATGTGTGGAAATGGCTTGCCTTTCATCATCCCGTCATACCCCATTCTACACATTCGATGCATCATGTGTGGTTCATGCTCCAAGTCAGAATTGTTAAATTAAACATGCAAAATAGTCGTGCGTAAATCATGGAACGTGCAAACACAATGCAGATGCGGCAATTTTTAGCATCACACGTGTTTATTGAATGCAAGCATGGAAGAAAATTTTCAAGAATGTAAGAATTTGAATTGCCCCTGGAAATGTGGCGAACCGAATAAATTGAGAGTCTACTCCTTAAGTCGAGGAGTGGCTCGTCTCTGATTTTGCCCCTGCGTAACGAAATGCATGGGTAAAGAGAAACATCTGGGTATTTTTCAATGTTAACAACCATCATGATCGTCGGTCGAATGCCCCTACAAGAAGGAAGGCAGAAAGGTTACCTTGAAACCAAATAAATTAAAAGAAGACATACTTTTGCCCAA
>JAGVVM010016579.1:0-21200 GCA_019149425.1 Psidium friedrichsthalianum
ACTCGTGGATTACGACAACTTCGCCGGAGTCTATGTAAAAATATGTGAAATCCCTCATTTTCTACAAACTTGAAAGGGCACTCACCAATAATAACATGGCTGCTAGGTCCCTTCGACTAACATCTTGGTCCAATTTCCAAGGACCCAGATGACTATCAACCCCACCAAATTGACCCATGGTACTTCTTTGCCTTTTATCAACATTTGCATAAGGGTATTCCTTACATCTGACAAGTGATGAAGCATTGAACCGGCACCTAACCACTAGCACAACCTATATTAGCCCACAATACAAACATTCAGCCTTTCCTTTATCGAGAATCTGTTTAAAGTGTTCACACAGTAGATCTCCTCTTTTGTTTGTGTACTTGAAGAACTCATTTCAGACATCTAACAAATTAAACATTCAACATTAATTACTAAAAGCTCTCAAGGCACAAACAACTAGTGAAACAATGCTGCCATAAAATTTTCCAGCAACCATCACACCATACTAGGATAAAGCACAAAGAGGAAATCCAATAACAACATACTAAAGCAATCAGCTCCATGGTCACATGAGATCGCATTAAATTATTGCCATAAAATTTTCCAACAACCATCACACAAAAAAGGTGCAAAGTTTGGAATCAAGCCATACCCAAAGTAGTAAAAAGCAGCTCAAAAAACAATCACATTTACAGGTCTCGACCAAAAACAGAAAAAAGAACAACAACATTTACAGGTAATTTTGCACATATACATGCATGTCTACATGAGGTTTATATGTCCACTTCACAATAAATGATCACATTGCTCTCAATTTGTTAACTGCAATGAAAACATGATCAATTAACAACATGGTGGGAATGGAAAGCTAGAGGAATGATGAAGGGAATTCTGTTCAAACATTGACAAGCCAAGTGGCTTCCCCTCTCTTTAAGTCCTGAATTTCTTCATTATTCTTGGCAAATGATGCAACGCAAGTGTGCATCCAACACAGACTCATTTTAAGACCTTTGGAGCTTTCTCTATTGGGCAAAGAAATTAATAGTCGCAAGCCCAGAACACTCTAGCTACGAAAAACTCACAGTCCGAATAATTTTGGGTCCCTGCAACAGTCTGTAATCAACCTAAATCACAGTTCATGAGGGAGTTAAGTGCTCCCAGTAACATTAATCTAGAGCAAATTAAACTTGAAGAAAGGAAGGACAAACCCAATTCAGAAATAGGTTTATTCTATCAACTCTTGCTAGAGTAAGCAAAGATAAAAAGCAAAAAAAAAAAAACACACCCAAGAAATTACCTCGTCCATTAAGAATACGAGGATTAGAACCCTCCGAAGATGAACAGATTGAACTTCTTGAGAGTCGCTGAAAATACAATCATTGAACAAATGATGACGAAATCGAATCGAAGAAGAATTGAATTCTTGAATTTTATTGAGGACTCGGAGCAAGAAGCAAAACAAGAGAGCTAATGGGACCATACCTGTGAAGATGATGAAGAGGAAGAAGTGTCGTCAAAAGGAAGACGGGGATCAAAGAGAAGAAGTGGGTGAAGCCAGAGCGATCTCGTCGTCGACGTCACACTTGCACTCACAGTCCGATTTGAGTGATGTCCATTTTGATCTCTCTCAATCTAGGGTTTTCGGGAGTGTGGGAGACGGGGAGTGAGACTGACAACTGAGTGTTGTGGACTGGAGTGACTGGACTTTGCTTTTCATTTTCCAAAGGTTAGCTAAATGGCACCGCCCTATGTGAAATGACACCGGCACCGGCCCATATGTGAAATGGTACCCGCTCTTAAGCGAACAGTACCAAGGCTCGGCCCGAAAATACTCTAAATTTGAGGATTGGGTCGGGTCGGTTCGGCCAACACGGGCCTTTTTGACACCTCTAATCATATGCGTTGATTCAGTTCATTCTTTTAGCTACTTAACAGTTGAACTGGGTCAAAATTGATTTTTGACTTTTTTAATCTTCTAGTGACATGATAATGTAAACTGGAGGACCAGATGTTCATCTGTGACCAGCGGGTCCGATTCCAAAAACGCTGATTTGAGAAGAGGTTCCCATCTAAGAATCACAAATTTGCTATTTTCGTATATTTCGAGCAATTAGGTTCAGTAGAGAAAATTTGTTCTATGTTTTTACGAAACTTATCTTAGGCAAATAAACTTTTTTTTTTTTGGTAAGGCTTAGGCAGATAAACTTTGTACCAACATTAAGGGAAATTGCATCAACAATCGTAAACGTTTCATTTAATGAGCAATCGAGTCTTTCTAGGCAAACGCTCGCCCATTTTTGCCAAGGTGTCATGACCAAGTCCGGCGTGGCCATTTTTAGCATTTTTGCGGTGATGCACACCGAAGGGGTGTGGTAATTAGATTATCCATTGTTGACTCTTCTGGTAGTAGAGCAAGAGCTAAGAGGCCCCACTAGGATGAGGCCAAGGCATAAACATTTTCCACATTTTTGTCTTTAAGACTAAAATAAAGGGACAAAATTCGCCCAAAATTGATTAACAAAAAGAGATTGAGCACAGAGAATTTGGTTTTGGAGGATTAGGACGTTGGTCTCTTTCGAGCCGACGAGCGAAGGCAAATCAAAACGAAAGTTACAGACTTTTCTGTCCATGGAAACACATGGCATTTTGCCGCCCTTTTTTTCTAGAAGTGCTCGGGATTAAAGCAACCGTGTGCTTCTCGATAGGGAAATATGAATGAACAAAACTTTGCACGATTGTAACACATGACATGCATTGGCAGCCATTGCAATCAATCGCTGGTAGTTTATTCAAACTGATGTTCACATTCCATAATTCAAGAATTAGGCTTGACCAACATGCAAAGGCTCTAAAGATGGTCCTTCACATCATACAATAGAGTTTCTTTTTCGTGATGATCAATAAATGAATAGTGAGATAAACAAAGTTAGGGTCGAAGCCTTAGTTTTTCACGGTTCTTACCGTTCATATTTAGGTTCTACCAAGCAACATACTTATAGAGCCCAACAACGCTTGAATATACCCTCTTTGAAATTATTAACAAGTATTTTTGAAGCACTTGTATCGTCACTTTTCTTTCCAAAGACAACAAAGTCCTTCTCTAGTCCACACCTCGACCAAGATTAAGTCATCTTGGCCATACCCACCTGTTCGCACAATGTATATCGAGAATATCTTTCACCGAAATTCGTCCTTCGATTTTTATTAGTGTGGGTTCGTGGCTCTGTTTTCACGGAGAAATCGAATGAACAATGCAGGTTGGACAATGGATGATGGAAAAGCTCTAAGAGCTAGACATCTACTGTTACAATACTCCTACTTGCTATGAACGAGAAGTAAATTGCTGAGATCTGAAAGTACAGGAAATTGAAAGTGCATGGCAACTATACTACAAGAAAGGCTAAAGTACTTCTAAAGAAATAGAGCATTTTCTTTTGATTTGTGTTACGGGAGTCAGAGAGCCTTTTTTCCTTCCTTCTAGATACTTATTCTTCTCGCATTTCTAATTGAATGAGCAGTTATTCTTTGATTCAAACTTTTGAATTTTAGCATCGCTGCTTATCTCTTCTCAACCCACGATTTTCACAACTGGCCCACAGAAATTGGAGCATTTCTGATTCTACTTGTAACTGCATGGTCAGTTGAGTTCTTTTTAATATCATCCCTTAACTTTCAAACACCTGTTCGCGCCTATGATTTTTGTTCCACATCTCCCGAACTTCGGGACACAATATTCATATCACATGTCTAAGACTTACTGAATACACGCACACTGCATCTTCCATTTGATATCTCTCTATACTTTCTTTTAACCTTTCTGAATACATCTCCTGAATTTGGAGACACAATATTCATATCGCATGTCTAAGACTTACCGAATACATGCATACCGTATCCTCCATTCGGTATCTCTCTATACTTTCTTTTAACCTTCCCGAACACGAAAGCACCATTGTGCCGTTCAATATGTCATTTTGTTTTTATAACCGCATTTCGAGATCTACTAATGAAGTCTTTCTACACAATGTCATTTGCAAGATACCTAAACGTTAGGAGACGACTTTTCGATATCAACATATGCCCCTTTTTAAAAGAATTAAAAGAACTTTAATTCTTTTAAACGAATGATTCATCGTCTCTTACCTTTTCGTCCCTAAACGGCACCTTTCGCATTGTTTCCAATCTAGTCATCTCAGCTTTTGTACCGTTATAAAGTCTTTTGTCCCCACAAAATCAAGTTTTTGTCTTGCTTCAATCACTTTTACGTTCATCTGTTCTTCTTCTTCCTTCTTCTTCTGTTTGCACTCTACTCAGTTCTTACATCAACCTCTTTTTTTCATCCCAATGACGTCTCAAGTTTCCACCTTTTCTTCTACAGCAACTCTTGGTCGTTTTTTCGAGTTCATAGAGTCGGACGATTTGGACGATCGCCACTACTTTTCTCTTTTGAACAACGACAGTAACGATTCCTTCGTCTTAAGTCCTGCTCTTTACAATCATTTTTTAATTCCAAAGGTTTATTCTGAAGTTTTCCCTCGACTTCTCATTCACCTGTTCAATTTTACCATTAGACTTCTCAACCTTCCCGTCTTAGGGCTTTTTTCCCGTTCGATCAATCTTTCTATCAATGGTACTCCCGACTTCATGTCTTTAAGGCCACACTCTGGGATGAGCTTCAAATCCACAACGCTCTCCGCCTTTCTTGTTTTGATTGCCGTCTAAATTTTGAACTAATCGGTGCCTTTTCTAGCTTCTGGTCTTCATCCACTAACTGCTCTTCTTTTTCCCTTTTGCTCCAATGACTGTTACCCTTCTGGATCTTGTTTGTATTACTGGTCTTAGTTCAATAGGAGAAGATGTTGCTACCATCTCGATAAATACTAGCCCAAATTTTCGTCAGCTCTCAGATTCTGACTTGTCTTATGGGACTTTCTTAAGTAAATACTTTTCGAAAGATGGAGAGGTCACCGACGAAGAACACACCGCTTTCCTACTCTACTGGCCGTGTAAGTTTTCTTTTTTGTCACCCTGTCATTAGGGTTTTTAAAGATTTCTTATACATAGCCAGTGCCCTAACTGCAGGAACCAAGCTAGTTCTTAGCAAAACTACTCTTGCTCTCCTATATAGGGGACTATCCCATGCCGCTTCTGTCACCTCTGTGGGTGCTATCAGGGTTTTCAGTGGCCCTCTTTGGATTTTGCAAATCTAGGCTGTCTTCTATTTTCCTTCATGGTTTTCCGAAACCCATTTCGGCCACCCCTTTCTATTTCTGTACCGAGTACTCCCTCTTACCAAGCTTTGAGTCGGGAACTCCTTCCTTTTGATGCCGATTTTCTTCTTATTTTCGTATTTCATCATTCTGCTCCACTCCTTTGATGTAGAGACTTTTGATTTTCTCCTTTTTTCGCTCTCAAATTTCGTCGGCACCTTCTCGGCTTTCCAAACAACCGCAGCGAGTACTGGCAGACCATGTTAACTTCCCATTAACCTCCTTGTCAAGATCTCGTTCAAGGGTAGGCTCACTTCTGATTTCAAAATTTACTCTCCCTAATATTGCGCTCGGCAATTTGGGCTCACCCAAGGGTCCTGTCCCTGCGCTATATACTTTTTCCTTTTCCTCTCTACCTGATAAAGTCTTCTACAAATTCTCGGATGCTTCACCCTTCACCAAATTAAATATCATCATCCGAAGGATTTACAGGACGCTTCCTGTGTCTGAATATAAACCGAAGCCTGCATATGCTACTCCTGACTTCATATACTGGTGGAACGACTATCATTCTCGTATCTTTTTCGAAAGCCAGGATGTGGGGTCATTTTTGGATCAAAAACTGCAAGAGATGGATCCTAATTTGGCTCCCAAGGCAGATGCGATACCGAAAGCACTTCCAGTACCCTTAAGAGAAGCTAAGAAAGGTAAACTGACCTTTTTCTCTTTTCTGTGTTAGTATGTAGGCTCACCTTTTTACTTAACATTGTTATTATACTTGCAGATGGCAAAAGGAAAAGGACTGCTTCATCGAAGTCCCCTGTTTCGAAAAAGCCGACCCAGAAACAATTGCCACAGAGATCAAGCATCCACATATCCGTGCCTATTCCTTCAAAGCTCCAGCTAAAGGTTCACTTCCCATATGCCGCTCCAATTATTGAAGAAACCACGATCAAGCAAAGGTAAGTAGTTGTATTTCCTTTTACATTTATATCGTGACTGCTGGGCTTGCCATTTCTGATTTTTAGTCTTTGAATTTCAAACTCTACAAAGAGAACACCTATCTCTTCTCCATCTCGTTCAACTGCATTGATTTTAGTTTCAAGTCCTGCTGGAAGAGCAGAGTCTTCTCCTCCTGAAACAATACTTACACCGCCTCCGGCTACTCCCCAAGACTTCCTGTCTGTCCAAGAGGTTGATTCCTCAAATCCACTCGGTATGTACATCCTCTGTTTTGCCTCTTTTTCCAATACCTCTTGATTGAAAGTTAGCTGACTCATTCTACTATTGAATTATTTCAACTCTAACTGTTGCCCGAATTCTTAACTATAGTGATTTCTCTCCTCCGCTCTTCAAATTGAAGCCAATCCAGACACACATCAGGTACCTGCCGAACCTTACGTCCCCCTAAAAAGAGTACCTCTACTCGTACTCTTAGTATGTGAATTTATTATTACACTTTGTCTCAACGTTTTTTAGTTGCAAACTAACTAGCTCCCTTGGATCACAGGATTTTGCTCATCACAATGCCAACCTCGACTCTTGAAGTTGGAGTTCCCACAACTACTCTCTCGCTAACACAGCCTGTATCATCCCCAAGAGCATTCGACATACCATCATCTTCAACATTGCGACTCCGGCGTCAAAGAGATTCCCCCATTGTCTGAACAGAAAGAGCTATCTTCAAAAGGATTGCACTACTTAGATCAGGGAGCTGATTCGAATCAATTACCAAACTCTCGCCGACATCATCTCCAGTCCCTTCCCAGGTTGCCAAGGCTAAATGGCAAGAATTCTTGGACTTTTTGGAACCTGGCTATGGGAAATTAATTATGGATTTACAGAGAGAACGACGAGCTAGAGTCCTCTCCCAAGAGATTTCTCAGGAAACCCTTCTTACATGCCTTCGGCTGAACTTCAAGACATCTGCGATGACTTTCAGCTTGGTTTTGTTGAAGCAGTAGATACTGTAAGGGTCAAATGCATACTCTGCCTTACTTTCTCTCTATGGAACACCATAACTGGCTATTGAAGATGAACTGCACGAACACCGGGATGATATACTTTTGTTTTTTTTGACACCTATACTGCTCTGGAACAAGAAGTTGAGAGCCTTAAAAAAAGAAAGAAGAGCTCAAAGCAGCACTTAAAATTACCGAAAATGAGCTCCTTCTTCATACAGCTAAGAGGGATGAATTCTACGTCTCTGCTCGATGAGAGTTCAAACGACACAAAGAGCTCGAAAAGAACATGACTCTGGCAAGCGCAAGAACCTAGTTGCAAAGCAGCAGAGGAAGGACATGATGGAGCAGAACTTCAATCTTGAATTTCAATTGCAAATTTTTGTAAAGAAAGCCAAGCGATTGCTGGCTAAAGCCAAATAGCAATCTTGATGTCGTGTTCTGTATTCTTGATCTAATTCTTCTAATGTTCTCACTTTTTTTTTATCCTGTTTTGGAAAGATGATCTCTGATATTTCACTTATTCTTTATTGTAACTTCTTCCCAATAACTTGACTTCGGGAGGATGGTATAAAGAACTGAAACCTCTTCCCGAAAAAATCTCTTACTTAACTCTCTAAGCAACTTGAATTCGGGAAGACAATAGTATAAAGAAAACTCTCTTCCCGAAAATTCTCAACTTATTCGCGTAACAATGGAATTCGGGACAACGATATCACAAAAAGCTGAAATCCTTTTTCCAAAAGTCTTCGACTCGAATCCTTTTTGCAGCACTTAAGATTGGGAATACAATACACCTCAGGACATGTTGATTGAAATTCCATTGAAATGAGGTGCTATCGTATAGCTAACTTCGGATATAAGATATTTATTGCTCGAGAAGATGTCCCGAAAACAGCAATTAGGTTTCCAGGAGCCATTGGAACCTTCCAATGGTTATCATGCCATTCGATTTAAAGAATGCGGGAGCTACGTACCAACGGGCGATGAACTTTATTTTCCATGACATGATTGGAAAATTTATGGAGGTTTATATCGACGATGTTAAATCAGCTCAAGATGATCATCTGGATTACTTGGAGCAGGCTTTCATTCGGATGAGGAAATATAAGTTGAAGATGAATCCGCTTAAATGTGCCTTCGGTGTATGAGATGGGAACTTCTTGGGATTCCTTGTCAATCAAAGATGTATTGAAATGGATAGGTACAAGGTGAGGGCGATTATAGAATTAACTCTCCCAATCGAAGAAGCAGCTCTAGATGATATTGGGAAAGATTAATTTTTTGCGACGGTTCATTACCATTTGTCTGGAAAGATCGAGCCAATGTCATAGCTTTTGAGACTCAAAGATAAGGACACATTTTCTTGGAGTGAGAAGCTACAAGCGGCTTTTGACGCGATTAAGACTTACTTGGTGAATCCTCCTATCCTAGTGTCACCGAAAGCTAGTAAGCTGGTGAAGTTATATATATCAGCTGCCAATAATACCATCGGAAGTATGTTGGCGCAAGAAAACGATGAAGGAAAAGACAAGCGGTATATTATTGAGCAGAACATTGACTGATGTTGAAAGTTATATCACGTTGGAAAAATTATGTTTGTCTCTGTACTTTGCATCTGTGAAGTTGAGACATTATTTATTGCCACTATAAATGTGCTTGTTAAGACGGAAGTGATAAAATATATGTTGTCGCGACCCATCATAAAGGTTGTGTAGCCAAATTGGCATTCATTTTGTCTGAATTTGATTTGGTGTACGTACCATGGCGATGAAGGGCAAGCTATGGCTGATTTCCTTACCGAATATCCATAGTTGCAAATGAAAAAATACCATTGGCGAATCATATCAGTATCCATCAATGGACGTGCTAACAATACTGAGGATATTTGCGTTTTATCTTCTAGAATATTATGATCAAGTTGATTTTAGAATTAAAAATCAGTTGAATACATGCCTGAATTATCGGTCAAGATTAATATCTGATTTATCTAAAATAAAACTTGATCAAAGTTGAGGAAAATGCTTGGGAAATTTGATTACCTATTATTATTTGACTAAGAAACAATTGTGCCAATTCAAAGATTATGGTGTAATTCACGTCAAGAGGAAAATGAATCAAGAAGCTAACAAGTTAGCACAAATGGCTTCGGGATACAAAATATCAAAAGAGCTGACGAGCATGGTTTCAAGCGTTGTGCTATTTACCTTCCATTGAACAAAGAAAGATACTGATAGCTATGAATGAAGAAATTTCAAGAGAAGATTGGAGAAATAGCATTGGATATTTCAATTGAAGAATGAGGAGGCAAGCTCAGAAACACGTAATGATAGAAGAAGAACTGTACTACAGGTCTTTCGATGGCTTATTGCTGCGTTACTTGAATGAAGATGATGCCAAATTGGTCATGGCAGAAGTACATGAAGGAATATGTTGATCAAGTTGGCATAAAAATGAGGTGGTTATTGAAGAGACATGGATATCATTGGCCCTCAATGATGTGAGATTGCATCGGTTATGCTAAAGCTTGCAACTCCTGTAAATAACATGGACCATTACAGCACACACCAGCTGCAGAGCTCAACTCGATCGTAAAGCCATGACCATTTAGAGGATGGGCAATGGACATAATCAGCAAGATTTATCCACCATCCTCCAATAAGCATAGTTTTATATTGCTTGCTATAGATTATTTCACGAAATGGGTGGAGGTGATTCCATACAAGAGCATAAGTTAGGGTATGGTGATCAAGTTTATTGAAGAAAATATTATTCACCGATTTGGGTTGCCTGAGACTATCACAGCGGATCAAGATATGGTGTTTACTGGATGAGAAGTGATGAATTTTGCCCAATAAAGAGGAATTAAGATATTGCATTCGACACCGTAATTATTCGCAGGCTAATGGACAAGCCGAAGCTATAAGTAAAATAGTTGTGGGGTTGATCAAGAAACATTTAGAGGAAAACCCAAGAAAATGGGACTCATTGCTGTCAACAGTATTGTGGGCTTACCGAACCTCTAGAAGATCAAGTACAGGTGTTAGTCCATATATGCTTGCTTATAGATAAGAAGCTATGCTACCGATGGAAATAACAGTGGAGTCCTTCAGGGTTCAACTTCAAAGTGAGATACTTTCCGAAGATTATCGAGATTGGATGCATATTAATTTTGATGACTTAGTTGAAGTCCGAGTAATGGCCTTGGACAAGTTATTAACGCAAAAGAAAAGAGTAGCCCGAACTTATAATAAAAGAGTGAAGAAAAAGCGATTTTCCGTTGGTGATTTGGCATGGAAGACCATTCTGCCAGTTAATCAACAAGATTTAGAGTTCGACAAATGGGCACCGAATTGGGAAGGACCATATTTGGTTACCGAGGTGATGAATGGGAATGCACACCGATTGATGGATGTTGACGGAAAAGAGCTTCTTCATTCAATCAATGGGAAATATCTAAAGAAATATTATCCTTCGGTATGGGAAACACAACAATAATAAGAGCAACAGCACTAGTCCAAGAAAGGAAAGTATGCTTCAATTCTAGCCACTAAAATCCTCAGGTTGATGTTCAAGGTGCGAATCTTGGTGATAAGATGAGAATGATGACTTAAGTCATATTGACGATCTGCTCGTCGTAATTCTAAATTAGTCTGTCGGTATGTCTTAGTGTGAATGGCCCTAGCAAGTTCCTCGACTTTATAAGTTTTGGTGTAGGATAAATGGGATAGCATCTTGACTGATAATTCGGCATGCTTCAACTCATTTTCTAATTCTAAGGATCTTCTTTGATCATAGATGAGTTCTAGAAGAAAAACGCAAATATCCTCAGCGTGGTGGACGTCCAGTTGGAGTTGGATACTGATATGATTCGCCCAATGGTATTTTTTCTTTAACATAGATAGTTCGGAAGATTCTCTTGAGATGCAAATCCCGAGTACTTCAGTTTCTTGGACTATAGGTTCCATATGATGAATCTCTATGACGAGATGACAAAATTTATCTAGGCTAGAGGGAAATAGTGAAAGTAACTCCCTTATCAAGTCAAGAAAGTAAGGATCTGCAGATGGAAACAACTTGCCTCAAAGTATGTCCAATAGTTTATTGACTTATGACTAAAGTTTTGGATGCCGAATTAGACCATAGTAGCCATATAAGAGCAGTTTATGCAATTGTTTCCAGAGAGGACGATCATCATAAGGAGTGAGATTCACAAAAGAGGTATGACGAGCATTCTGTGAGAAAATTGGAAGAGCAACAGATGATGAAGAATCCTTCGAAGACATGATTAGAGATCGCTCAAGTTTGCAAGTGGGTAAAAATAGTCGGAGATTTTATAAACTAATGGATATGACAGTTATGAAGATGTGGAGAATAACCCTGGAAAAGAACTTGAACGAGACAATGTGTGTTAATGCAAGAGGTAATCCCGATCTTTTATGGCATTGCTTTCCCGAATCCAAATTGCAAAAGGGTTCAAGATAAAGACCTTTCGGGAAAAAGGGTTTCAGTTCTTTACATTATTATCTTTCGGAAGTTAAGTTGTCGATGATACAAGTCAATGGAATTTCAAGAAGATATTTTGATATGGTGTATTGTATTCTCGATCTTAAGTGTTGCAAAAAGGATTTGAGTTAAAGACCTTTCGGGAAAAAGGGTTTCAATTCTTTACATTATTATCTTTTCGAAGTTAAGCTATCGAAGATACAAGTCAAAGGAATTTCGGGAAGATATTCTGATTTGGTGTATTGTATTCCCAATCTTAAGTGCTGCAAAAAGGATTCGAGTCGAAGACTTTTCGGAAAAAGGATTTCAGCTTTTTGTGATATCGTTGTCCCGAATTCCATTGTTACGCGAATAAGTTGAGAATTTTCGGGAAGAGAGTTTTCTTTATACTATTGTCTTCCCGAATTCAAGTTGCTTAGAGAGTTAAGTAAGAGATTTTTTCGGGAAGAGGTTTCAGTTCTTTATACCATCCTCCCGAAGTCAAGTTATTGGGAAGAAGTTACAATAAAGAATAAGTGAAATATCAGAGATCATCTTTCCAAAACAGGATAAAAATAAAAGTGAGAACATTAGAAGAATTAGATCAAGAATACAGAACACGACATCAAGATTGCTATTTGGCTTTAGCCAGCAATCGCTTGGCTTTCTTTACAAAAATTTGCAATTGAAATTCAAGATTGAAGTTCTGCTCCATCATGTCCTTCCTCTGCTGCTTTGCAACTAGGTTCTTGCGCTTGCCAGAGTCATGTTTCTTTTCGAGCTCTTTGTGTCGTTTGAACTCTCATCGAGCAGAGACGTAGAATTCATCCCTCTTAGCTGTATGAAGAAGGAGCTCATTTTCGGTAATTTTAAGTGCTGCTTTGAGCTCTTCTTTCTTTTTTTAAGGCTCTCAACTTCTTGTTCCAGAGCAGTATAGGTGTCAAAAAACAAAAGTATATCATCCCGGTGTTCGTGCAGTTCATCTTCAATAGCCAGTTATGGTTGTTCCATAGAGAGAAAGTAAGGCAGAGTATGCATTTGACCCTTACAGTATCTACTGCTTCAACAAAACCAAGCTGAAAGTCATCGCAGATGTCTTGAAGTTCAGCCGAAGGCATGTAAGAAGGGTTTCCTGAGAAATCTCTTGGGAGAGGACTCTAGCTCGTCGTTCTCTCTGTAAATCCATAATTAATTTCCCATAGCCAGGTTCCAAAAAGTCCAAGAATTCTTGCCATTTAGCCTTGGCAACCTGGGAAGGGACTGGAGATGATGTCGGCGAGAGTTTTGGTAATTGATTCGAATCAGCTTCCCCTGATCTAAGTAGTGCAATCCTTTTGAAGATAGCTCTTTCTTGTTCAGACAATGGGGGAATCTCTTTGACGCCGGAGTCGCAATTGTTGAAGATGATGGTATGTCGAATGCTCTTGGGGATGATACAGGCTGTGTTAGCGAGAGAGTAGTTGTGGGAACTCCAACTTCAAGAGTCGAGGTTGGCATTGTTGATGAGCAAAATCCTGTGATCCAAGGGAGCTAGTTAGTTTGCAACTAAAAAACGTTGAGACAAAGTGTAATAATAAATTCACATACTAAGAGTACGAGTAGAGGTACTCTTTTTAGGGGACGTAAGGTTCGGCAGGTACCCTGATGTGTGTCTGGATTGGCTTCAATTTGAAGAAGCGGAGGAGAAATCACTATAGTTAAGAATTCGGGCAACAGTTAGAGTTGAAATAATTCAATAGTAGAATGAGTCAGCTAACTTTCAATCAAGAGGTATTGGAAAAAGAGGCAAAACAGAGGATGTACATACCGAGTGGATTTGAGGAATCAACCTCTTGGACAGACAGGAAGTCTTGGGGAGTAGCCGGAGGCGGTGTAAGTATTGTTTCAGGAGGAGAAGACTCTGCTCTTCCAGCAGGACTTGAAACTAAAATCAATGCAGTTGAACGAGATGGAGAAGAGATAGGTGTTCTCTTTGTAGAGTTTGAAATTCAAAGACTAAAATCAGAAATGGCAAGCCCAGCAGTCACGATATAAATGTAAAAGGAAATACAACTACTTACCTTTGCTTGATCGTGGTTTCTTCAATAATTGGAGCGGCATATTGGGAAGTGAACCTTTAGCTGGAGCTTTTGAAGGAATAGGCACGGATATGTGGATGCTTGATCTCTGTGGCAATTGTTTCTGGGTCGGCTTTTTCGAAACAGGGGACTTCGATGAAGCAGTCCTTTTCCTTTTGCCATCTGCAAGTATATATAACAATGTTAAGTAAAAAGGTGAGCCTACATTACTAACACAGAAAAGAGAAAAAGGTCAGTTTACCTTTCTTAGCTTCTCTTAAGGGTACTGGAAGTGCTTTCGGTATCGCATCTGCCTTGGGAGCCAAATTAGGATCCATCTCTTGCAGTTTTTGATCCAAAAATGACCCCACATCCTGGCTTTCGAAAAAGATACGAGAATGATAGTCGTTCCACCAGTATATGAAGTCAGGAGTAGCATATGCAGGCTTCGGTTTATATTCAGACACAGGAAGCGTCCTGTAAATCCTTCGGATGATGATATTTAATTTGGTGAAGGGTGAAGCATCCGAGAATTTGTAGAAGACTTTATCAGGTAGAGAGGAAAAGGAAAAAGTATATAGCGCAGGGACAGGAACCCTTGGGTGAGCCCAAATTGCCGAGCGCAATATTAGGGAGAGTAAATTTTGAAATCAGAAGTGAGCCTACCCTTGAACGAGATCTTGACAAGGAGGTTAATGGAAGTTAACATGGTCTGCCAGTACTCGCTGCGGTTGTTTGGAAAGCCGAGAAGGTGCCGACGAAATTTGAGAGCGAAAAAAGGAGAAAAATCAAAAGTCTCTACATCAAAGGAGTGGAGCAGAATGATGAAATACCGAAAATAAGAAGAAAATTCGGCATCAAAAGGAAGGAGTTCCCGACTCAAAGCTTGGTAAGAGGGAGTACTCGGTACAGAAATAGAAAGGGGTTGGCCGAAATGGGTTTCGGAAAACCATGAAGGAAAATAGAAGACAGCCTAGATTTGCAAAATCCAAAGAGGGCCACTGAAAACCCTGATAGCACCCACAGAGGTGACAGAAGCGGCATGGGATAGTCCCCTATATAGGAGAGCAAGAGTAGTTTTGCTAAGAACTAGCTTGGTTCCTGCAGTTAGGGCACTGGCTATGTATAAGAAATCTTTAAAAACCCTAATGACAGGGTGACAAAAAAGAAACTTACACGGCCAGTAGAGTAGGAAAGCGGTGTGTTCTTCGTCGGTGACCTCTCCATCTTTCGAAAAGTATTTACTTAAGAAAGTCCCATAAGACAAGTCAGAATCTGAGAGCTGACGAAAATTTGGGCTAGTATTTATCGAGATGGTAGCAACATCTTCTCCTATTGAACTAAGACCAGTAATACAAACAAGATCCAGAAGGGTAACAGTCATTGGAGCAAAAGGGAAAAAGAAGCAGTTAGTGGATGAAGACCAGAAGCTAGAAAAGGCACCGATTAGTTCAAAATTTAGACGGCAATCAAAACAAGAAAGGCGGAGAGCGTTGTGGATTTGAAGCTCATCCCAGAGTGTGGCCTTAAAGACATGAAGTCGGGAGTACCATTGATAGAAAGATTGATCGAACGGGAAAAAAGCCCTAAGACGGGAAGGTTGAGAAGTCTAATGGTAAAATTGAACAGGTGAATGAGAAGTCGAGGGAAAACTTCAGAATAAACCTTTGGAATTAAAAAATGATTGTAAAGAGCAGGACTTAAGACGAAGGAATCGTTACTGTCGTTGTTCAAAAGAGAAAAGTAGTGGCGATCGTCCAAATCGTCCGACTCTATGAACTCGAAAAAACGACCAAGAGTTGCTGTAGAAGAAAAGGTGGAAACTTGAGACGTCATTGGGATGAAAAAAGAGGTTGATGTAAGAACTGAGTAGAGTGCAAACAGAAGAAGAAGGAAGAAGAAGAACAGATGAACGTAAAAGTGATTTGAAGCAAGACAAAAACTTGATTTTGTGGGGACAAAAGACTTTATAACCGGTACAAAAAGCTGAGATGACCTAGATTGGAAACAATGCGAAAGGTGCCGTTTAGGGACGAAAAGGTAAGAGACGATGAATCATTCGTTTAAAAGAATTAAAGTTCTTTTAATTCTTTTAAAAAGGGGCATATGTTGATATCGAAAAGTCGTCTCCTAACGTTTAGGTATCTTGCAAATGACATTGTGTAGAAAGACTTCATTAGTAGATCTCGAAATGCGGTAAAAACAAAATGACATATTGAACGGCACAATGGTGCTTTCGTGTTCGGGAAGGTTAAAAGAAAGTATAGAGAGATACCGAATGGAGGATACGGTATGCATGTATTCGGTAAGTCTTAGACATGCGATATGAATATTGTGTCTCCAAATTCAGGAGATGTATTCAGAAAGGTTAAAAGAAAGTATAGAGAGATATCAAATGGAAGATGCAGTGTGCGTGTATTCAGTAAGTCTTAGACATGTGATATGAATATTGTGTCCCGAAGTTCGGGAGATGTGGAACAAAAATCATAGGCGCGAACAGGTGTTTGAAAGTTAAGGGATGATATTAAAAAAGAACTCAACTGACCATGCAGTTACAAGTAGAATCAGAAATGCTCCAATTTCTGTGGGCCAGTTGTGAAAATCGTGGGTTGAGAAGAGATAAGCAGCGATGCTAAAATTCAAAAGTTTGAATCAAAGAATAACTGCTCATTCAATTAGAAATGCGAGAAGAATAAGTATCTAGAAGGAAGGAAAAAAGGCTCTCTGACTCCCGTAACACAAATCAAAAGAAAATGCTCTATTTCTTTAGAAGTACTTTAGCCTTTCTTGTAGTATAGTTGCCATGCACTTTCAATTTCCTGTACTTTCAGATCTCAGCAATTTACTTCTCGTTCATAGCAAGTAGGAGTATTGTAACAGTAGATTGTCTAGCTCTTAGAGCTTTTCCATCATCCATTGTCCAACCTGCATTGTTCATTCGATTTCTCCGTGAAAACAGAGCCACGAACCCACACTAATAAAAATCGAAGGACGAATTTTGGTGAAAGATATTCTCGATACACATCGTGCGAACAGGTGGGTATGGCCAAGATGACTTAATCTTGGTCCGAGGTGTGGACTAGAGAAGGACTTTGTTGTCTTTGGAAAGAAAAGTGACGATACAAGTGCTTTCAAAAATACTTGTTAATAATATCAAAGAGGGTATATTCAAGCGTTGTTGGGCTCTATAAGTATGTTGCTTGGTAGAACCTAAATATGAACGGTAAGAACCGTGAAAACTAAGGCTTCGACCTAACTTTGTTTATCTCACTATTCATTTATTGATCATCACGAAAAAAAACTCTATTGTATGTGAAGGACCATCTTTAAGAGCCTTTGCATGTTGGTCAAGCCTAATTCTTGAATTATGGAATGTGAACATCAGTTTGAATAAACTACCAGCGATTGATTGCAATGGGCTGCCAATGCATGTTCATGTGTTACAATCGTGCAAAGTTTTGTCATTCATATTTCCCTATCGAGAAGCACATGGTTGCTTTAATCCCGAGCACTTCTAGAAAAAAGGGCGGCAAAATGCCATGTGTTTCCATGGACAGAAAAGTCTGTGAAAACTTTCGTTTTGATTTGTCTTCGCTCGTCGGCTCGAAAGAGACGACGTCCCAATCCTCCAAAACCAAATTCTCTGTGCTCAATCTCTTTTTGTTAATCAATTTTGGGCGAATTTTGTCCCTTTATTTTAGTCTTAAAGACAAAAATGTGAAAATGTTATATGCCTTGGCCTCATCCTAGTGGGGCCTCTTAGCTCTTGCTCTACTACCAGAAGAGTCAACAATGGATAATCTAATTACCACACCCCGTCGGTGTGCATCACCGCAAAATGCTAAAAATGGCCACGCCGGACTTGGTCATGACACCTTGGCAAAAATTGGGCGAGCGTTTGCCTAGAAAGACTCGATTGCTCATTAAATGAAACGTTTACGATTGTTGATGCAATTTCCCTTAATGTTTGGTACAAAGTTTATCTGCCTAAGCCTTACCAAAAAAAAAAAAAGTTTATTTGCCTAAGATAAGTTTCGTAAAAACATAGAACAAATTTTCTCTACTGAACCTAATTGCTCGAAATATACGAAAATAGCAAATTTGTGATTTCTTAGATGGGAACCTCTTCTCAAATCAGCGTTTTTGGAATCGGACCCGCTGGTTCACAGATGAACATCTGGTCCTCCAGTTTACATTATCATGTCACTAGAAGATTAACAAGTCAAAAACCGATTTTGACCCAGTTCAACTGTTAAGTAGCTAAAAGAATGAACTGAATCAACGCATATGATTAGAGGTGTCAAAAAGGCCCGTGTTGGCCCGACCCGACCCGAGCCCACCCTCAAATTTAGAGTATTTTCGGGCCGAGCCTTGGTACTGTTCGCTTAAGAGCGGGTACCATTTCACATATGGGCCGGTGCCGGTGTCATTTCACATAGGGCCGGTGCCATTTAGCTAACCCTTTGGAAAATGAAAAGCAAAGTCCAGTCACTCCAGTCCACAACACTCAGTTGTCAGTCTCACTCCCCGTCTCCCACACTCCCGAAACCCTAGATTGAGAGAGATCAAAATGGACATCGCTCAAATCGGACTGTGAGTGCAAGTGTGACGTCGACGACGAGATCGCTCTGGCTTCACCCACTTCTTCTCTTTGATCCCCGTCTTCCTTTTGACGACACTTCTTCCTCTTCATCATCTTCACAGGTATGGTCCCATTAGCTCTCTTGTTTTGCTTTCTTGCTCCGAGTCCTCAATTAAAATTCAAGAATTCAATTCTTCTTCGATTCGATTTCGTCATCATTTGTTCAATGATTGTATTTTTCAGCGACTCCTCAAGAAGTTCAATCTGTTCATCTTCGGAGGGTTCTAATCCTCGTATTCTTAATGGACGAGGTAATTTCTTGGGTGTGTTTTTTTTTTTTTGCTTTTTTATCTTTGCTTACTCTAGCAAGAGTTGATAGAATAAACCTATTTCTGAATTGGGTTTGTCCTTCCTTTCTTCAAGTTTAATTTTGCTCTAGATTAATGTTACTGGGAGCACTTAACTCCCTCATGAACTGTGATTTAGGTTGATTACAGACTGTTGCAGGGACCCAAAATTATTCGGACTGTGAGTTTTTCGTAGCTAGAGTGTTCTGGGCTTGCGACTATTAATTTCTTTGCCCAATAGAGAAAGCTCCAAAGGTCTTAAAATGAGTCTGTGTTGGATGCACACTTGCGTTGCATCATTTGCCAAGAATAATGAAGAAATTCAGGACTTAAAGAGAGGGGGAAGCCACTTGGCTTGTCAATGTTTGAACAGAATTCCCTTCATCATTCCTCTAGCTTTCCATTCCCACCATGTTGTTAATTGATCATGTTTTCATTGCAGTTAACAAATTGAGAGCAATGTGATCATTTATTGTGAAGTGGACATATAAACCTCATGTAGACATGCATGTATATGTGCAAAATTACCTGTAAATGTTGTTGTTCTTTTTTCTGTTTTTTGGTCGAGACCTGTAAATGTGATTGTTTTTTGAGCTGCTTTTCTACTACTTTGGGTATGGCTTGATTCCAAACTTTGCACCTTTTTTGGTGTGATGGTTGTTGGAAAATTTTATGGCAATAATTTAATGCGATCTCATGTGACCATGGAGCTGATTGCTTTAGTATGTTGTTATTTGGATTTCCTCTTTGTGCTTTATCCTAGTATGGTGTGATGGTTGCTGGAAAATTTTATGGCAGCATTGTTTCACTAGTTGTTTGTGCCTTGAGAGCTTTTAGTAATTAATGTTGAATGTTTAATTTGTTAGATGTCTGAAATGAGTTCTTCAAGTACCACAAACAAAAGAGGAGATCTACTGTGTGGGAACACTTTAAACAGATTCTCGATAAAGGAAAGGCTGAATGTTTGTATTGTGGGGCTAATATAGGTTGTGCTAGTGGTTAGGGTGCCGGTTCAATGCTTCATCACTTGTCAAGATGTAAGGAATACCCTTATGCAAATGTTGATAAAAGGCAAAGAAGTACCATGGGTCAATTTGGTGGGGTTGATAGTTCATCTGGTCCTTGGAAATTTGACCAAGATGTTAGTCGAAGGGACCTAGCAGCCATGTTTATTATTGGTGAGTGCCCTTTCAAGTTTGTAGAAAATGAGGGATTTCACATATTTTTACATAGACTCCGGCCGAAGTTTGTAAATCCCCCCCGAACAAGGTTAAAAAAAAAAAAAAAAAAGTTGTACTTGGAAGAAAAAAGTAAATTGAGGAAATATTTCTCTGAGACATAGCTAAGAGTCTGTCTTACGCCGACACATGGACGTCATGTCAGAATTTGAGTTATATGTGTCTCATTGCTCATTTCATTGATGCCGATTGGAAGTTGCAAAAGAAAATATTAAATTTTTTGTCAAATCTCCGGTCATTCTGCCAAGATTATAGGAAATCGATTGAGAAATGCTTAATTGAGTGGGGGATTCAAAATTGGTTATGTAGCTCGGAGGTTGTGTCCTTGATGTGTTTCGTAGTTCCTTGACCCCTAGCATGGTTGAGGCACTTATATGTGCTCAAGATTGGTTAGGAAGCGCGCCACTTTCTTATTTGATTGAGGAGGACTTAGAAGAACTTGAAAAATTTGAGTCAGGTAAAAAATATATATATAGTTGTAGAATATTTATACCTTTCTATATTCCAATAGATACCTTACCTTTCATTTCATCGTAAAATTAACGCAGACTTGCCACCTACGACCATCGAGCCAAACTTGACATCGATGTCTCTTGATGATTGACATATTCCCATGGATGAGGAGACTGTAGGCTTAGAAACATGGACTAAGGTATCCTATCCTCTCTCAAATCTGATGTTTTCAGTTTTGGTGTTCATTTTGGACAGGCTTCAAAAGCATGTGTTGTTTGAGCTGCTTAGGTCTGTTATCTCATGTTCCGCAATGGACATTTTTTTATTGGATCTTGATTGGTTCATTTATTATTGCAAAAAGGACTCTTATGGGGTCTTTTCAGAGCCAGTGGATTCGAAAGAGGTATGTCTCTTGGTGTACTGTTCATGATATGGGAGCCTGCACTGTATTATATCGAAATCTGTTTCTTGCAGCTTCCTAATTACCATGACATCATTAAGAATCCCATGGATTTTGGAATAGTGAAGAAGAAATTAGATGAGGGAGCCCCTGTTCTTTTGATGGAACTGAATCTGGCATTAAGTCATATAAAGGAGACATTAGTAATTAGAGGTAGATAAAAACTTGCATTAGATGTCTCTACTTCTATCATTTATAGGTGGGTTCCAACAATTGACGGGTGCTATTTTTAACTTCAATGGGCAATCATATGGTCATTTCTTTAATTCATCATTAGTTCTGATGATTATGTTACATTAATATATTAACTTTCTCTCTATAATGTTGCAGGCTACACCACATTTACAAGACAATAGCTGAGTGATTGTGGAGCTGCCTAATCCCAGGCTGAAAGACATCGGGTATTTTCCTTTTGACCC
>JAGVVM010016586.1:0-14004 GCA_019149425.1 Psidium friedrichsthalianum
TACAAAATTTCTTTTTCGAAAAATTGTTTCTTTTCCTAATTTTTTTATATAAGTCAAATAATTATGCAATTACTTTGTAAAATTTCATTCTAAATTGAAGACTAATTTTCAATGCATACTAAAATAATTTAAAATACATTTATATTTTTAGCATGTTATAAATGAAACAGAAATTTTAATACATGATGTTTGAAGTTCGATTGAGGCATGGGACACGTTCCCATATTAAGGATTCATTTTTTCTTTAAATGTTGCATTGTTCAAATACATACAAACAAAGCAGCCGAATAATCAAATTATCCACTGAAAAAAAGCCAAATTATCCTCCCTGATATGAAGTACAAGTGCTTCACTATTATTCTGCAACTTCTGTCCTAATTCCAAGTGGGTGTTTGGCTCCAGCTCCACGTGTAGATTGTCACATTTTGTGATGCATGGCTATGAGTATATGTTACCATCCGCACGTTGGATGACCTCATCTTCTGCGACATTTTTTGTAAAAGAGTGAAATCAATGAAATCTAAGAAATTTAGGCCAAAAATTATGAAAACGAGGTCAAACTAGCCTAATCTAAGCTTCTTCTATTTTTAGGAATATTCTAAAATTTTTGTGATTTTTTAAAAATTTTCCAATTTTTTCGAAATTTTTTATTTTATTTTTATTAGGTTGAGGGAAAAGTGATGAGAGAACTGGAAAGAAAAAGTGAGAGAGGTGAAACTTCATTCTGTTTTGTGATTCTTAAAAGTGATTCTTTTTTCAGAACCAACTTTTTTTTTGTTTGGATTTTGTCCTAAAACTGATTCTAATTCTCCAAAACTGATTCTGGGAACAAAATCAGAATCAAAATTATTTGCGTTTTCAAACATGATTCTTATTCTTTACTATTTTAGAGAGTAGAATCAGAGAATCAGAATGGTTACCTTGCAAGCCCTCAAATGCTATCAATTACATGACATCGAAAAAGCTGACGTGACACCGGTGAAATGATTATTTTGAATATTTTAATGTACATGTGGATTTTTTTATTTTATTTTGCAATTTTTCTTTTTTTCCTAGGATTTTTCTCCCTTGGCTGGCAAGGGTTGCTGGCGACCCTCGCAGGCCACAATTGGTTGCCCGAGGGCGGAGGGCGGCCTTGCCCTATGCTAGTAGGGCCGCGACAGCCCTAGGCCGACAGGGCCGCGATGGCCCTAGGCAACGGCCGCGACTACATGACAGTGTCGCGACCTAAAAATTAGGGAATAGATTATCAGGTTAATTATTTAACTAACCTAACTCGGACTCTCTCAAATCCATACCAAATTGTAACTTATGGTTCAATATTTAACATGCAAATATTCTCAAATGGAATCGCCACTAATCATTTTGGATAGGTTGATTAGACACCTAAATAAAGTATTGGAAGGAATACTTTATTCTTACGAACCAGAGATCAATGAGTTCGGGGACTTTGTTACATTAATTTTTCAATTAATGCCCATTCAGTACTATTTTCATGAAAATATTTAATCTGGCAACTTCAATGAATTTTCACTTGAAGTTCAAAGGTGTAATCTTTTTTAGGATTTCCTTTTGATGATTTTTTTTTGTATTTTTCGGATGAATTTATTTCCTAAAATAGAACTATGTCAAAACAAAGTTTATCTTGTATATTTTAGAGTTTAAATTGACCTAAACCCTAATATATTAAAGATAGATTATTTTAGACATGAAATTCTATTTAAGCATGCAATTTATATCATAAAATGCAATCTAACCTAAATAATTGCATATCTAACCTAAAGATTAGATATGCAATTATCTATATGCTGCTATTTTTAAAAGATATGCAATTTTTAAATATGGAAATGAATGAATGCATTATTTTTTTTTTAGAATTTTTCATGCTTTTTACATTTTTTTAAAATAAAATCAAGGAGATTGGGTAGTCATAATATATTGCTAGATGTCATTCATGGCTTGTGGAACCAAGAAATTGATTAGGGACAGTCGGCTCTCTGAGGTTGTGCTAATTAGTTAGCATGTCCCGCTGCCAACTCAGTAGTGAAGCTAGGGATGTCACATACCATAACCGATGGGTGACGACATTTTATAGATGGCGAAATTGCAAATGTTTTGTAATGGTGACTATTGAGATAATCAAATTGAAATTAGATCAAATTAGATTTGATTCTAATTTCTAAATCACAAATAGAAAAGCATGTGATGCAAGCACGACTTAAGCATGATGTCATACCAATGTGACATATGCACGCTTCAAGAGACGATAAGACTTGTCACCTAAAGCATAAGATAAGATTTCTTATCCAAAAAAAAAAATCAAAAATAAGGTTTGTTATCCATTAGACAAAGTGATGAGATCACACATCGCGAGACAAGAATGGAGAGTAAGATAAGAGCGAGACACGGGGTGACCACCAGCCAGTTCTTGCCGTCGGCCCCACCACCCAAAATCGCCCCAGCAGGGTGGTTTAGGGATCCCCACCGCCTATAAATAGGGGTTGGGGTTAAGGCAAAAGGGGCTTTTGGCTTCCCTTGGTTTTCTAGCTCGTTTCCTCACCCGTCTATGTGAGTTTTCGTGTTGTTTTCTCGTGCATGTGCGAAACAATTTTCGCACAAAATAGTTGAGGGTCGTGATTCGTTCATGATCGAAAAGGAGAGCTCGGTTGGTCGTGACTCAAGGATTGCTAGCGTGATCGAGGGGCAAACATCCGCAAGCTTTGTCTTCCATCGCCACGCGATCAGTGGTTTGTCTGAACTAAAGTTTCAGCACTTGACGAACAATGAGGACACTCGAACGAAGTCAGCCTGAGCTTTGGATTCCAAGTATTTCGATGAACGACTTTTAGATAGCTTGGATTTTCGATTGAAGCATGCGAGGGACCCTAAGGGATGAGGCGCACATTTTTACATTTGCTTTCGCTGTTTTTGATTGAATTTGACTTTTTGCCATGCACTGCGCCTGGGGAAACCCAAAAAATTTATCATATGTATAGATAGAATATGAAATTATTGTTCTTATGAGAAGCTCATGTTATTTCACAATTAGCTCTTTGAATTTGGACGACAGGAGTTATGTTGGTCAAACCCATTTAGTTTTTTATTTATTCGTGTACAATAAGAATATGAGTCCGATATAACAATTCTCAACCTATTACTTTTTTCCCTAGAAAAGGGAGTAAAGTTCCTTAAAACAAAACAAACGCACGAAACATTCCGTATTTATTCAACTATTTGGCTTATGTGCTTTAGGTACTTATCAAATACATCTAGTGACCATGTTCAACATTGTGAATTTGCCGGTCCGCGATCTCATTTATCAAAATGATATATAAAGGAAATCTAACGGCCTAGGTTTTAGTTTTCTTGAATAGGTAAGTACTAAACCAAGGGTGTACATGGTCAAGTTTCTAGAGTAAATCAATCCCAACAAACCTACCATTAATTCTATCTCAAGTATAAGAAGTGATTAGAGGCAAAATATGCAAGTGTATCCACAACAATTATGGAAATGACCAGTTTCTAAATTTCTTTGGCATGTACAACACCATTTTCATACTCACTAATTTTGATTCGTTCAGGTACATAACTTATAATAAGTATTTTATAATATTAAAAAAAGGAGTGAGATGTAAGTCTGATATAACAATTCTCAATCTATTAAATTATTTTCCCTAGAAACATTAGTAAAGTTCGTTGAAAGACAACAAAAATTAAGAGTGTAACTCTACTGTAAGCCGGTCTATAAGTTTCATCTGTGTATAGTAATCCGTTAGGTTTATGTGCTTTCAAGACTAATCGAATGCATCTAATAATGATGTTCAACATTGTGAAATTGCCGTCTGTGATCCCATTTATCAAAATTATAAGACAATCTAATGGCCTAGGTTTCTAGTATTCTTGATAGGTAAGCACAAAACCAAGGTGCACATGGTCCAGTTTGTAGAGTAAATCAATCCCAACAAAACCTACCATAGATAGAGGCAAAATATGCTAAGTGTATCTACATCAATAATGAGGATGACCAGTAATTCGCAAATTTATAGAGCCTTAAACTTTTGGTACCTTCGCACCTTAACCTAGGTCAAATGGTACTCTCTCCTCAAAATCACATGAACAAACTGTTTCGTTAGACCTCTTTATGACTGTCTTTTTCTCTGATGTAAGACCTGGAGATGAAAATGAAATAAGGCTTATGTATTTAATGTCGTCCCATCCATTTTGGAGAACGAGTTTCGACGCATCTCTCACACGAGCCCACAATGCACACAAAAGATTGGATCAGTGATCTACCAGATTTGGACGTGAAGCTCACAGAACAAATTACCGGATGTGCAAGCTCTGTCCACGACCAAGCAAAAGCTCAATACGGCTTTGAGGAGTTCACCATGCGGCTGCTCTCACTCTGCAATTATAATTGATTATTGCTGATAGCCCTCCCCGTATTCGGGCTGAACCACATAGATATCCGGTGTTCTTATTATTTTTTTCATTTATTTCTTCGGTGATTTCGCTTTGATTTAAACTGTAAGATCCAGATAGTTTCCGCATTAATATTACAACCAAACAAACCAAAGCCACTGTACATGCAAGAAGAGGAAGCTACAACTGAGCCCGGAAAAAAGAGTTACCAGTGCAGGAAAAGCATCGATCCCCTGCATTACTGTTCTCATGGAAAGAAGAGGCAATGGAGTTCGATACTACAAAGGAGTAACAATCGCACCATCTTTTTCTTTGACGAAACGGTTGTGCACTCTAGACACCATCTTGGAATCCAATGGAATTACGAATTAATGAGATATGATCAGATTGTTTTTTTTTTTCTTTTGGGTATGTAGCTTTTCCAATCCAAGTAATACCATAGAAAATGACTTCAAAATCATCACTTTGTATGTCATTCTCAGATAAGTTGCAATACGAAAGGACGTGATTCCTCGAATCTGAACTTTCTGGTTTCAAGCTTACTGACGAGGGAAATTCTTGCACCTCATGAAATGGGGAGAATTACCAAAAAAGTTGTAAATTTATTAAACTTTTTTTTGTCACTTTAGTCCTAAACTTTTTGCATTTGTCTCCATTTAGTCCATCCGACCTTAGATTTACTACTTTAGTCCATCTTCATCATTTGCATTTAGTCCGATATAACCATTCTCAATCTATATCCTCTTTTCCTAGAAAAGTGAGTAAAGTTCATTAAAACACGATGAAAAGTAAGATACAGGACCCTTACCATAAGCTGTTCATAAATTTCATCTGAATATATTAAACCACTAGGTTTATGCGCTTCAAGTACTGTCGCATATATCCACTAAACATGTTCAACATTGTGAAATTGCCATCTACGATTTCATTTATCAAAATGATAAAGGAAATCTGACGGCCTAGATTTTATTTTTCTTGAATATAGTACTAAACCAAGGGTGTACATGGTCAAGTTTGTAGAGTCGGTCAGTCCCTTCAGAACATACCCTGAATACTCTCTAAATATGAGAACTGACTAGAGGAAAGATATGCAAGTCTATCCACAACATTTATGAGAATGACCATTTTCTAATTTAGTTTAGCATGTACGTCATCATGGCCATCTCATTTTATTTTGAGTTATGCAGGTACAATAAGATCTAACAATTCTACTGTAATAATAAAATAAAAAAAGAGCTGTAAGTCCGATATAACAATTTTCTATTTTTAACTTTTTTTACCAGAATAGTAAGTAAAGTTCATTAAAATATAACGAAAGGCAAGAGATGTAAACCACAGTAAGCCGATCTATTACTTTCATCCGTGCATAGTAATCCGTTAGGTTTATGTGCTTTAAGTACTAATTGGATGCATCTAATAACAATGTTCAACATTGCAAAATTGATTGATAAAATAACCTAACAGAGTAAATTTGTAGTTTTCTAGAATAGGTAAGTACTAAACCAAGGGTGTATACTGTCAAGTTTGTAGAGAAAGGGAAGAAATCTCTTAGTGCACCTACCTTCGTGGAAAGGGAAGAAGAGAAAAGAGAGAAGCATTTGTCCTCTATTTTTTTGGAAGAAAAGAGACCTAGTCTCAATCTCTTACCCCATCGTCCACTATTTTCCTTTAAAATGAAAAGAGAACGAAGCAGTGCTTCTCATTATTACCTTCCATAGTGTAAAAAGAACCTATGCGCGTAGAAAAGGGGCCCGTTGGGAGGTCACCAATGAGCCTAATGCCGGGCTGCGAAAGTGTGGAGGACAATGGGTTGGCATCATAGATAATAAATTGAGGATGTCCAAGTTTCTAGAAGAAGATAGAGTGAGAGGCATAGAGAGGGAATGACGTGCAAGAGAGAAAATAGAGAGAGAAGAAGAAGAAGGAGGAAAAGTGGGACCGCAAGGGAAAAAAAAGAAGAAACAAAATAAAAGAGTTGACAAAATAATACAATGAAGGAAACCATAAAAAAAAATTATATCATAAGTGGTGGGCTACATAAAGGATAGAATGGTCAAAACACACACAAAAAGGAGTGTCAAAACTATAAGAGGAGTGAAAAAAGCGCGACCCTTGTGTGAATTTAGTCTTAAACTTTTTATTGCCAATTAAGTCCTAAACCGTTTGAGTCTATCCAACTAATTTTAGGGAGAAATCTCTAATGTGGCACAGCTAGCGCTGAGTGACGCGACTGACCCTGACTTGGGTAATTTTTAATCATATTCAAAAAAAATTCAATTTTTTTTTCTTGGTCCTTTTTTTGTGGGGATTGTGGCCAGCCACTAGGCGAGGCCCATGATAGCCCTCACCTAGTGTGGCCCAGTGTGGGCGAGTGGGCTTTGCCCTCGGCTAGTGAAGCCGCAAGATGGCCTCGTCCACATCTAGGTGAGGCCGAGCAAGGGCTGCGACCCTTGCTAGCCATAGGTGTCACAAAAAAAGAGTTAAAGAAAAGAAAAATAAATAAAAAAATTTAAAAAAATTAAATTATTATTAAAAATTATTCATGTCAGCATTGGTTGCGTCAAGTAGGACGATGACTATTGTGTCAATGATTTCTAGCCAAACTTGGCCGGATGGGCCAAATTAGCAAAAATGTAAAATGTTTATAATTTAATTGGCAAAAGAAATAGTTCATGACTGAATTGGCACAATTACAATAAGTTTAAGACCTTTTTGATAATTTTTCCGTTGTAAGTATGATGCATGGTGACGATATATTTTAATTCAATTGTGTATCGTAGTTCGAGCTTTTATTAGATACGTGTAGGGGTCGTGTTCTATACTGCTAAACTCCAGTCCACCATTCAGCCGATCAATATCGTTAACAATATGAAGGTCCAGATTTTAATTTTCTCAAATAGTCGAATAATCACTAAGGGATGCATGGTGTCGCTTTTAGAGGAAAGCAATCCTAGAAAAAAATGCCTGCCGTTGATAATATCTCCGAATATAGTAATGCATCTACTATTTACAGTAGATAGTGAAGAAAGTATATCCACGGCAATAATGAGCATGACCAAATATTTGCTTATTTATAGAGCTTTCATCTATTGGTGAGCCATGTCCTAGCCACTTGAGGGGAAAGGCTCCTCTCTCCGTAGTCTATGTGTGGAGAAGCAGCTCCTTAGACAAAAGCCTCGTGATGCCGGGCAGACGAAGAATCACGCATCATATCGGGCTTCCACGTAAACCACTCACGACCTGCAACGATCATGCCTCACATGGTCTAAACTTGCAGATAGACGTCGGATCAGTGATTTACCAAAAAAAAGTTCTCACCCTTTTATTGCAGAAATGAACGCCCACGATGGGGCGAAATTATGAGGTTCAATCGATCCGCAGCCAAATGCAGCCGAGGCCGAAAATCTGGAGCACATCTTTCGGGTTGGAGTGGCTGGGGTTTGCTTAGGTCCCATGCTGATCCCTGCTCCTACTGAAGGGAGAACTGCCCCCAGGGAGGATTTCACATCGACCTCGTCTTCGGTCTGGTTTGTTTCTCTTGTCTCAACCTCAAGCCTGATTCACCCACGCCTCCTCCAGATCCTCGATTCATGGCATCGGTTGCTTACTAGGGTTTCTCCTGCACCTCAGTTTAGTCAACGAGAAAACTCTATATCAAATCCTCATCTGGTTTCAGCAGATATTTGTCTTCAACTTGAGCAGGTTGTGTCTCGGTTTGGATCTGGTTATGGGTCTGGGTCTAATCGGATTCGGTCAGATATGAATTGCTAAAATTGCATTACATAGAGAATGGATCAATATGGATTAAGTGGATTCATTTGGATAGAATCCATATTCGATTCACCCCGACTCGGCCACCCGTATGACATATCTATTTGGTGTCAAGTTTGGGGCTTCCGTCCAATTCCATTAATTGGCTTGCTTACGGCAGGTATCCCGTAGGGTTATCCAACAAATAAAAAGGAGATAAGAAAGAAAGGAGAACCATAGAAGAAGAGGACATGGGGACAAATTAACGATCAATAGATTCCCACTATTCATGTATCCAATGCAAAGATTGTATAAAGACTGATTGTTTTTGTATGGCGTCATGATAGCTTTCATTGATTTTCTTTCCATATTGCAAAATACATGAATTGTACGCAGCTTCTTCCTTATCTCACATCTCTCCTCGCTCACAATGTCGACGGTGCGATGAGTCTTGTGCATGGGTTGCTCGAGCTGCTGAGGTCGATTTTGGCATCGAAAAAACGTACGGAGAATCAAATTATTAAATTTATGAACCACAAATCGTGAATTGAAAATCGAATCGAATCATAGAATAAATTTTACTTCGAATATAAATTATGATTTTATGTATGGAATTTCATTTACCATTTCATTATAAAGTGTGTATAATTTACTTCTGCTTAATTTGGAACTAATCGGAATACAATATTCATATTAAAATACATCATCCCATAGGTTAAATTATAAAAAGTTCAAATACATCATTCCATAGGTTAAATTATAGAAAGTTCAATTTCTGAGCCGATACATATGTATTGAGGCATAAGGACACTAGAAGTGTCAGAAGTTTCGTACAATACTTAATTTGATGACAATTTTTTTTTCCAGATCGCATAAGTGCCACTAAAAAAAACGAACACTAAGTATCAACTCCAATTTGGGTCGCCAAAAATCCGACATGGCCATATTTTATTAATTTCTCTGACTACCGTGGCTCACAAGCATGTCCAATCAGCATATCTACTCATAAATGACCTCGTCTACGTATTTTGCTCCAAAATATAAATCCTAAGTCCACCATTGAACAAATTTTTAAGTTTCAAAACCATTCAATCCTAAATCGAAACTCTAATTCATTCTTCCCCAAAATTAACAGCTCAATCTTGCTCGACATCGTTACCTTTGTTCTTCGCTGCAAATCATTACAGACAGCTTCTCCAGAATTGCCCCTGTCCAGCTCTGTTTTCGGCCGAGAAAGTACGAAGAGTCCAGTCTCGTTCGGAATTTCTCCACTGGTTCTAACTTCGCTCGTTGGCTATCATAAGAGCTTAAATCGTCAACTCAATTGCTTATTGCAGTTTCGACACCGCTGATAAGCTAGGCATTCTTCTTAACCTTTTGTACCTTGTTTTCAGTGAAGAGATAAACCGAGATAGCATGCTTCAGATTAGAACTCAATCGGCTCCATTCGAATCTAAGGTAGATTAAACACATTTTGAACAAACTTTTCTCTGCGAGCCCTAATTTCCACTGCCAATTGAGCGAGTGAGAGAGCATGACGAACCTCGAGTCAGTCACTGAGTGAGAGCGATGGAGACGGCACCCAAACGAGCGAGCGATTGTGAGCAAACGACAGTGGAAGGCAGCGAGGACAAACAAGCGTTGAAAGATGATGACCCAACCTATTTTGAGAGTCAAGGGCGACAATTTTTTATAGCTTGGTGGTCGTGCGACGTCGTTCCTATGCAAGTCAGGATGTCCACTCGAACTGGCTTTTAATTAAAAAAAAAATGCCCACGCATTTTAAAGTTTTTATTATAAAGTTACGTAATATAAAAGTTAACATTTCCGGCCGGAATTTCTTGCTGGTGGAACTTAACTGATTCATTTTTTTATATGATTTGACAATTAAGCAATTAGGCCAAAACTTTTGGCATTAAAGTGAGCATTATAGGAACTTTTAACACTTTTAGTGTTCTCATGCCTATGCATTATATTTTTGATGGGTCTAATTATGCCTACGTATTGAATCATGGACTCTTTAGCGAATCGATAGATTCACTTGTTATTCAGAGGATTAGTGATTCACTTAATAGTTACATATCATAAAGACCATGAACGTACAATATGAATCGACATTTGTACAATTCCGATAACTATGGTTAATGAGGGCCTTGAGTTTAACCAACAAACGAGGTGACCTCCAAAGTTATTTCCGAAATAACTTCTACGTAAACTATCAATCAAGCAAACACAAATTGGAATAATAGTCAAAAGTGAGTGACTACTTGAAGGTTTTAGAAATTTATTGCATCGTTCCTGGACTTCTACTCTATGAAGTGATCGAATCAGACGCTTGAAAACTAATCGAAAGGGTGCAACAAGGTATTGTTGTCATGAAATTTCGAATTGATATTTGTCACGACCTAAAATTAAATTCAATTTCAGGCTAATAGTTACCAAGTTAATTAAATTAATTAACCTAGTTCGAATTCTCCCAAACTCTACCCATTCGCAATTTAAGGTTCAATTATGCAGGAGGATTTCAATTTGGAGTTGCCACTAATCATTTACGGTAGGTTAATTAGATATCCAAATAAAATAGCAGGAAAAATATTTCATTCATACGAACTAGAGATTAATGACTTCGAGGAGTTGATTATGCTAATATTTCTATTAACGTACTTTCGGCACCATTTTTTCATGAAAAACATTTAACAAGTAGCATGGATCAACTTTAGACTAAAGTCCTAACAACGCATATGAGATCACATGGGTACACAAACATTATTGAACACCCGATAATCAAAGCATAAATAAATAAAAAAATTGCAAGTGAGGGATAGAAGTGTACTTACCTTAAGCAAACGTAAGCATCTACAATGTTAGCTAGAAAATCATTTAGACAATCTTAATATGATTTCTAATTAACATTACACCAGATAATACATTTTTTTGTTTTCTTTTTATACGAATGCAAGAACATGCTATATGAGATGCGTGAAATGAACTAGATGCAAAAATACTTATTCTAAATGATATTGACTATAATGACATACAAATAAAAATCAAAGAGACAAACTATATGACATACAATGAAGGCATGGCAAAACTAGTGACATGGCATTCATGGTACATGACATACATATAATGAGGCAACCTTAGTTATGTGAACTAAATATGATGATGCACATGAGATGATGATAATTTTTTGGCATTTTTTCGGCATTTTTTCATGAATTTCGAAATTAGAGAGGAGGAGAAATAAAAATCTATCCTAAAAAAGAATAACATAAATTAGGAAATTGATTTCTCAAAGTCCTAGTTAATGTTATTTTAACATGCAAAGATGAATAAAAATGTGATCTACCCTAAGAAAAACTGTCTAACATTTTTTGGTATTTTATGATAATTTAATTGAACTAGATAAGCAAAGAATTTGGACAACAATAATCAATTTTGCCTATAATGCACCTTTTGATTCCAAATTTCTGATTTAATTCACATCATTCCCGAAAGTGGGGCCAGAAAGTGAATTATGATATAGAATAACCATTATCTCCAAATACATAGGGCGGATATTGAAATTCCATTTTGTGGAATTATCAATCCAATTCTCGAAATAGAGGTTGTGACATATAATTTCCATGTGATGATGCAATCATACTTCTAAATTGAAGTCAGATGTCACCCTATTGCACATATTCCTCAGTTCAAGGCACATTGGAAGCATACAGTATAGGCTCAATTAATTAATTAAAGGCAAACATTAATCTAAGCAATCATGAAGATAAGACAAGTATAAAATAGATAAGATGCAATATCGGAAAAATTAGGAAACAAAATCAAATAATCTAAGAATTATCCGATAATGTGCCTATTTATCTATAAGGTAAAATTGCATTATCTCTAATGCAATATTGATTTATCAATAATTGTCTACATCTTTCTAAAAAATGCACAAATATCTGCCAAAAATGTATTAGATATGCAAGTTATTCAAAATAGGCAACACAATATTCGAAATATGTTAGCTATAAGCTTGTTACCTAAATTTGCAGATTTGATTGCCAAATTTGTAACACAAGATCTCGCTCATCATGGACGATGCGGCGATTCTCAGACTTGTCTTGCACGTTCTTAGGAGATCTTGATTTGGCCTATGACGTCCCGAAAATTCGGAATCCGAAATTATAATAAAATTTGGATTTTCTTGAAAAAAAAAAAAAGAAGGATCAATTTCGGACGCGAATATTAATTTAGTTGGAGCATCGGTCCGAAGTTTGAATTTTGTTGATCGCGCGGAGGAAAATTTCCCGTTCGCGCCAAAAATTTTCAATTCATGTCGAATCCAATCTTGTCTGAATCCTCGTCGCGCAAACCTGAAAAATGTACCGTTCGATGGGCAAAATTTTCACCCAGCCCCAAATTTTCGAATCACATTTTCACCCCAGAGTTATGTACTTTGGGACAAAAATTTGAATGAGAAAGTGGCAATGGGACCCACCACTTCACCCCCTCTCAATTCGACTGAAGCCCTCACCAACCCACGCTGACTGCTCTCTCTCCCTTCCCCTTTGATTTTCACCCCATCACTTCCGCCAAATGAGATTTCCCATGCAAAGTCTGACTTCTCTAATTTTTGCGGCCACCAACTTCCTGAGCCGTCATTGCTCATGTGAGAAAACTCCACTGCAGCAGCTGACTTCGTCTTTTTTCTTTAGCTTTCTTTTTCTTCTTCTTGCGGTTTTCTTCAACTGGTCTAGTTCTGCTCGCTTGCTGCTTCATCACTTGCTACAGCTGGCTCCTTCTTCATTCAACTACACTTCTGCTGCAACTCGTGTTCCTTTTTGTTGTTGTTGGAGCTTTATTCTCTCGGCTACTGTTTACTGCTTCCTCCTCTGCTGCTCCCATCTGCTATTGTAGCTTCTTCTCTCTCGGCTGCTTGGGGATCTTCTACTTGTTGTTGTAGCTGCTGCACGTCTCTCTGTTGCTGCTACTGTCTTCCTTTCTTCTCGGTCCGCTGCTACACCCGTCAAAATGTCCTCCTCTTCCTCCAGCCAAGCTCCAGCATAGCTTGACACTTGCTTGAATCTGTTGCGGCACGTCCCTTGGGCTACTGCTTCACCATGCCGAGTCGGTGCACCTCCTAGCTCGCCGCTCGAGCTTTTCGTTCCTCCGTTTAGCCGTCAGCCCTTGCTCCAGCTGTCATGCCCCGATCCACAAGCCTCGCGACACCCCTATCACACCTATATGATCGAATGGTTCATGAAAACAACGGTTCACGAAATTCATAGGGACGCCAAACAAACCCAGACCAAATTCTTAGATTCCAACTCAGGCACTTAAAATCACTAGGCCAGATTCGATTACCTCAAAGCAGTTCAAATTAGAAAACTCGCCACAAAGCGATCAAATAAGTAAATCGTTTATAACAGGTCCAATCCAAGACCACACAAAATACAAATAACACAAGAGTAACACGACCAATTAATGGTTCAATAAAGTAATTAAACTTTCAATTAAACACGTGCAATCCAGGACAAACAATGCAAATACATATGCATGCATGCTCAATTTTGAGCCTCAGATTAGTAGCCAATTTGACTCGCGTCATATAGGCGCATCAGGTCCACCCGCGTATCGTACGTATCAGGTCCGTGCCTTAACCCGCATATGGGACACCACAGGTCGACACATTATCGCTCCAGCTATCCCGCGTCAAACACATCAGAGCACATTTTGCCTCGACCTGTGTCATATAGGTACCTCAGGTCGGCACATTTATCTCTCTAATTCCCCGTGTCGTATAAGCACATCAGGGTCATCCTCGACCCGTTTCATATAGGCAGG
>JAGVVM010016591.1:0-20891 GCA_019149425.1 Psidium friedrichsthalianum
AAAAATAAATGTATTTTAAATTTTTTTAGTGTGCTTGGAAATTAATCTTCAATTTAGAATAAAATTTTACAAAGTAATTACATAATTATTTGACTAAATGAAAAAAATTAGGAAGAGCAACAGGTTTTCAAAACAGAATTTTGTGCAGTTATCAAACGCGTTTCTGGTTCTTTAAAACTCATCCAGAAACAGAATCAGAAAAAGTCATTTTAATCAAAATCAGTTTTTCGGAACAGAATGGTTACCATGCAGGCCCTAAATAGCTGAAAGCGTAATAGTCGATGGATATTGTAATCCTTGTGATCCTTTTTTTGCTTCTTAAAAGTTCTCCAAAAATAGCTTCTGAAGCGAAACATATTTTAGAAGTAGAAATATACAATTGTGAACCAAACGGATTGTTACTTTAGAAATTACATTACAAAACGGATTTCTGCTCTAGAAACACTTCAGAAGTAGAAATTTTGCTTCAGAAGTGTTACTATAAATTTTTGCTTCAGAAGTGTTACCATACGCGCTTTTAGCATCTCTGAAACCAAATATCTGCTTCTTTCTCAGTCATTTAACTTTGTGCTACTTACCTCATTGGAAAATTCTTAATTAGATATAAGGCAAAGCAGCAACTCTGGCGGTAAATAGACTAGTCTTACATGAGCTTGAACCTGACGAAATCCTCTTAAGTCTGATCTTATTTGAGAGTAATTTCTAAGCTGACTTGCTGATTATAATCTCCTCATCTTCATAAATTCCACCAGAGAAGTTTCAGTTTATTTACGAGAAATTTAACTGTCCGAACACTTGGACCTCGATTCCAAACTTATGAATCCATGATAGATTCGGAGTTAGCCACTCTGGAAGGCACAGGCATTAAACCTGAGGTTCCATCTGGTTTAGCATATACTCTTCCCTTCTTTCCGGTTGGATAAAATATCAGCAATCACAGGTGAGGGTAGCATTAGGATTGATGAGAAGCCTTCCGTCTCGCCTTGCTGAAAAGTGCGGATTGCTGAACTGTTCAAAGGTGAGTTATCCTGTCTATTCATACATATTCTTATCTGGTAGATTTGGCAAGACTATCCAGTCAAGGACTCCTATTTTCCTCAATCAATTATCTTTCTGTGAAAAGAATTTCAAGAATAAATGAGGCAGAAGATTCGAAAAACTAGCATATCATACGGTTATTACATAACCACCGTGATGGTTGCAATGCGATCACACAGATGCAATGTGAAGGATGCACTGGGATTTTTTTACAAAAATGGGTTAAAAAAATTGCATTTTTACCGATTTAGGTCTCCTCGGACAAAAATTACGTAAAAAGGGGTTTGTTCGGCAAGTGCCGAACTGGAGAGGACCCCACCCCTTTTTCCACCACCCTCCTTTTCCGCGCGCTACGTCCCCCCTTTCCCTGCGTCTGGTGCAAAAAAGCTGCCGAACGGAGCAGAAATCCGTCTCTGCGGCAAGAATAATGTTTCATAAAGTTCTTCAAGTATCTCTTATAAAGGACACTTGAAGAGCTTTCTCTGAAGAATCTCTGAAGAAGGAGAAACAGAGAAAGTATCGAGAGAAAATAGAGAGAATCGAGTGAGAAAATTTTTGAAGGTCACTTGTTGATTTCTGGTGTTTCCGTATCCGCGGTTGTCGCGACCCCCCGAGATTTCCGGATCCCGAGGGAGTTAATGAGTTGCTAGGCCCATCTTAAAATCTGGGCTTAGCTCGGGCTCTTTCAAGCCCATACCAAATCGCGTCAGGAAAATTTAAATCGAGGTCGACCTTAGTGTGGTCGGGTGACATGTGATCAGTGTGCATGTCATCGGAGTCACCACCAATCAATTATTGGAGGGTGTGATTGGAAACCCTATCGAACAGTTGGGAGAAATTGTTCGATTCTACGAAAACCAGAGATCTAAATTCGGGGACTTAGTTACGCCAATATCGCTATTGACGCCCTTTCAGTACCTAAATTGAGTGATTTCCTAATCTAGAGGGTTCATGCAGGCGTTCTTTGGGTAAGGTGAGTCCTAAGAAAACCTAAAGGGTTCATGCAAAATGGGATCATCTGTCCTATCAATCACAATCATAAAGGATAATTGCACAATTAAGAAAATGAGAATTCACATCAAATCAAGTCAAGACAAATCAAAATGAGCCTAGTGGAGTCTCAGAAACCTAGGGAAATGTCAACTAAGTTCAGGGGTGATTTGGAAAAATTTAGGTCAAGTTGGCTAGAGGGACAAAATGATAATTTCCTAAGGCTCGGGAGGTCAAAAATGTGAAAATAGGTCAAACCAATTGGGTATGGTTTTTCCTTAATTTCAGAATTTTTGAGAATTTTTCTGGATTTTTCCAATTTTTTGAATTTTCTTGAATTTTCTGAATTTTTCTTGAGTTTTTTTGAGTTGATTTTCTAAAGACTTTTCTATTTTTTTGGGGGAATTTTGAACTTTTCCAGAATTTTTCTATTTTCCAAATTTTTTTAAAATTTTCCTAGAATTTTCGTGATTTTATTATTATTTTCCTACCCCTTATTATTATTTTTTTGTATTTCCTTAAATTTTCTGATTTTTAAAAATTTTATTTTGAATTTTTTTTATTTTTTATTTTTTATTCATTTATTTAAAATTTCCCCTTATTTTTGACTTTTCTAAGATTTTTCTAAATTTTTTTATGATTTTTTATGATTTTATGATTTTTTTTATTTTTTATTATTAAGTTTTATTTTTATTCAATTTCCCGGGCCGAAACGGCACAGTTTTTATTCTTTTTTTTATTTTTAAATTTTTTTTTTTCTAATTTTTATTGGTTTTCTGAATTTTCTACTATTTTATTCTCTTTTTTTTATTCTTATTTTTCGTATTATTATTATTAATTCCCCGGACCGGGTCGGGTTGAACCGACCCGATAACCTAATCTAAAGCCTTAGACCAAGCGACGCCGTATCTCTTGTATTGATTTTCTCTTTTTATTATTTTTTATTTGATTTTCTGATTCTTATTTACTTTATTGTTTGTTACGTGGACCGGTCGGATGGACTCGGCCCACTGGGCCTAACCCGACCCAAGACCCGAACAAACTACTCAATGCCCAAAACGACATAGTTTAAGGATTTTTTTTGAATTTCTGAATTTTTCAGATTTTTATTCTGCTTTTATTTAAATCCCGCTATTTCTAATCTAACGGCCAAGGATGACCCACGTGGCTAGGCCACAACCCTTGGATCAACAGACTAAACCCCACCGTCGAATCTACCTTTGATCAGATCTAGACCATCCATCCCGGTTACTGAAATCTACGGTCAAGATCTATCTTCCAGACTAATCCCGACCGTTCGATTAAAATAAGTATAAAAATAACCGAAATTTTCATAATACTCGGAAATTCCGGATCATGACACGTGGCTCAAATCTGACCATTCATCCTCCAAACAAATCCTACGGCCGAGATCAGATTCGCAACTAGATCCTAGCCGTTCGATCCAATTTGTCATTTAGCCCCCTTAATCAAAACGATCAAGCTGACGGGGCTCTGACGTGGTTTGCCACGTCAGCGCCACGTCATCGTTGACCAGGTCAACGAAGGTTGACCTGGTCAACTCATCATCGAAGAAGACGACCGGCATCGGCGAACGTTGCCGGTGCCTCGCCGGCGAACCTAGAACTCAACTGAAACCTCCCCAAGACCCCCCATTTTTGACCTAAATGCATTCCTAATCATCTCCAGCGCACGTATATTTGACTTCTAGGCCTTAAAAATACCTAAAACTAACTTATCCAACTTCAACCGAGAGCTACTCCGACGAAGATGCTTAACATCTAACAAAGTATCATGGCAGGCTGCGTAAATCGAACTGAGCACATCTATAGAGCGTAAGAAAACTTACCTGGGCGGGCCGCGAAGCTTCAAAGTCATCTGGATTGAGCGTACGAGCTCACAACAGGTTCAAGAGATGGAGGTCGGCCACGCGATTTTGAGCGGTATTAATGCAAAACGAAGGTAGAAGGGAGCTTAGAGAGGGCTGGGAATTCGACTAGACCGAATAAAATGAAGGAATGATGCTGTATCATGATTTCGCCATAGAAGCTCAAGTTTGCAGACGTTAATGGCGATTACCTGGTCCGATAACGAAATGACGTGTGATCGAGCTTAAGAGCTTCCTTGAGACGATGCGAAGCTTCCTGTGCGATTGGCAAGGCTCGACGTGGTCTTTGACACGACCACCAAACCCTGGAAGCTCTTGGCCTACAACTCCTCCAACCAACTTTTTTCTTTTCTCTCTCTCAGTATTCCCTTATATCCAAAAATCCCAGCTAACGGAACCCCGAAAAATCCCCAGAATCCTTCCGTTTTTTTTATTTTCACCAAATCGGATCTTCAATCTGTTGGGATCTCCTCTATTCAAGCATCTCGTGCCAGAGGAAGAGAAACAGGGTGGTCCTGGTGAAGCTTAAATGGGTGACCGAGTTGTCGAGTCGGATCTGACCCAACCCGATTGATCCGGTCGATTAAATTCGCTCAAATTGACCCTTAAAAGGTCAAAATTAAGTGAATTATACCCCAAAATTGGATTTTATGGCATCAAATACATTGGAAAATGAATTTCCATGCCAATTTTCCTAAGGATTGGTATAAAAATCCAATTTCTAAATTCGACCCGAGTACCCGTTTCGCAAAATCCAAACTCTTAATGTCCTTTTTTGAAAAAATTGTCACCACCAATGGATTCAGAAGATCAAAATCTAGGGGGTGACGTGCCCGATTTTTAATTTAGTCCCTAGAAAATTTTTAATTGCACTTTAAGTGTTTTTAGGGACTAACTTGAAAAATCGAAAATTGCATTCTGGTCATTTTTAGCGAAATTGGACGATTCTGTGGGCTTTTGGGCTGGATTTTAATTTTGAAAAATAGAGGGGGATGACAAGACTCCAAAAATACAAAAATGAAAAATTACAGAGCTAAAATGGAATTTCTAGAATTATTTAAATAATCTGGAAAATGAAATTAACAAAGGAACCCTAAATTCCAGATTGAATTTCTCAAAATTTATTCAGCCAAAATGAAGGTAAAATTAAAATAAAAATATTTACCATTTTTTTTGTAATTTTCTGGCCTCGAATGCTATTTTTTTTTATTAATTTTCCATTATTTTCCTAATTTCTGAAAAATATAAAAAATGCAAAAAATAAGGAAATTATTTTTTGTTCAAAATTGGTTCCTTAGGCTTGGACAAGGCTTCCAAAGTTTATTTTTCAATTTTCTCATTTTTATTTATTTTCTATGAATTTTTGAAAATAAAATGCAGAAAAATATGGAAAATATGGAAAATTATTTTTTGCTCAAAATTGGTTCCCTAGGCTAGGCTGAGGTCCCCCAAAGTTGATTTTTCAATTTTCTCATTTTTTATTAATTTGTTTTATGAATTTTGAAAATAAAATGCAGAAAAATGCTAAAATATGAAAAATTATTTTTACTCCAAATTGGTTCCCTAGGCTAGGCCCAGGTCCCTAAAGTTGATTTTTCAATTTTATGAATTTTTATGGATTTTCTGAAAAATTTCTGAAAATGAAATTGGCCAAAAATCAATTGTGAACAGCGGTCATTGATTCCATCAATATTTCCTCACCATCGAACCAGGTAATATTTCACTTTATGATCTGTTTTATTTTCCATTTGCATTTTTGTTTCGTTGCATGTAATATTATTTTTTTGTACACGGCAGAAAAGTTAGAAGAGTCGAATTATCATTTTCTCCCATCTCGACACACACACGCTCGAGTTAAGGTAATGCTTATATCCTTGTTAGAACATGCTATTTTAGTACTGTGTAATCATTGTTGCGCTGTTGTATTGTGATGTTTTACATGCTGTTTAGTCTGAAAAATATTTTTATTTTTGCGCTACTCATATCTCTATTTTGTATGTCGATACATGTCGCACACAATATTTTTTGTGGATTAAACCCGTATTCCATCATGAAATTTGAAATGTGGAGGGTTAATTGGATATGATTTTCAAAATATTGAAATAATGACTAAATATACAGGAATAACGAAAAAATTTGTGGGAAACCCTTATTAGATGTAGACCGTAGGAACTGGTAATTGGATTGGAAATGTAGATTTGATCTTCGGTTAAATATGAGCCGTTGATTTTAGTTGCCTAATGTAATGAACGTGACCATATAATTTGTTTGTAATAATAAAAAATATTCCAAAGAATAGAAAAATTCAAACAAAATTGAGAAAAAATATTTAAAAAATAATAACAACATTCCTAAAATTCTGTCATTTTAGTCCCGGTTCAAACCCGAGTGGATTTTGGCCGGCTCTTTCGATTTGTGAGTTGGGTTGAACTGACTCAGTCCGAAAAAAGAATAGGAAAAAAAGGAAAAAGAAAATTAGAAAACAAATAAAATAAAAAAATAATAATAGAAAACATAAGAAATGGAAGAGGCGCCGTTATTTGGGTCATACCCTGACCTGGCCTGAAAAATATAAAAAATTAAATTGGAAATTTAGAAAATAAAAAACCGGACAATCAGAAAAAATGAAAATAATCATAAAATTTTTCTAAAAAAATTGAGAAAATTTCATGATTTTTCGTAAAAAAATTCAGAAGAATGTAAAAAATTAGAATTTTCAATTAATTGAATAGAATTTATTGTTTTTCAATCATTCCTTTCTAAATGATGATTGTACCCCTTATGGATAAAGTATTTCAGGAAAATTATGCGATATTCATGAAGTTTATCTGTTCCATTTGTGGATATGGCACAAAGAAAGTATATTCGGCTAGGACCTGAGAACAATTCACTACTTACAGAACAGGCTGAACATAGATCGCAAGCCATTTGGGAGGTTGAGGCAAGTAATTAAGAAAGTTATCAGCTGAGCTGTTATTTGTAACAGTTATATCGTAATGAAATTTCTAGTAACAATTAATGTAACATTTCACAGATAGATGATAATTAAGTTCTTCGATGTCAACGAGATAGAGCGACACTACACGAAGCTGAACTTGATCATCGCATAGAACCGTATGTTCGAGCTTGGGGATTTTACGGAGTTTGGAAAATGGGATTTTAGCAAGTTAATACCATTTGATTACAGCTTTGATTGAGCGATGGATGTCTGAGACTCACACCTTCCATATGTGAGAAGGTGAATGCACCATTATTCTGCAGGATATTGAGGTTCTTACATGGCTTCCTATTAATGAAAATGCATTTATTTGCTCCACTAATAGGAATTGGGGCGATGTTTGTGAGAATCTACTTGGTCACCAGCTCTCACCCAGTCAAATACATGGTTCGATGGTAAAGATAACTGGTTGAGAGGATGCTTTGATGAAATTCTGGCTAATGCTGATGAGGTTATCATAATGCAATATGTGAAAGTATTCATTCTGCAATTGGCTGAAGGATTTATATTTTTGATAAACTGAGTGCTAGGGTAAGTGTAATTTTTCTTCCATTACTAGAGAACCTCATGGATTGTACACCGTACAATTGGGGTTCAGCAGTGCTTGCCTGGTTGTATCGGGACCTATGCGATGCCACTAATCCATCAGCGCAACAAATCAGTGGTGCCCTATATGTGTTGCAAATTTGGGGATGTGATCGATTCAGTTGTGTGTCACCATCCATCAGAAGCAGTGGTCCTTTTGAAGATGCACATCTTGGTAGTCGGTATGTGATATATATGTTTTTTTGGTTCGTGAGTGATAAATTTTTTTCAGTCCATATAATATATGTAATTGTTCTTTTTTGTCACTATTACACTGTAGTGATAAATTTTTTTCCAGTGCGCAAAAATATATGTAGCAATTTTTTTTTGTGCAGCTGGAGTCAACCCCTACAGATAACTAGAGTGCCCACACATACTTTACTACATCAACACTACCAACTTGATAGAATGACATTCACCGATGTAAGTCATGATAGAAACCAATGAGTTCAATGTAATGTTAGCTTTTAAATTAATTCTTTATTTAATTTGATATGTTTCAATTCGATAACAGATTGTTTGGGAGCGTTACACTATGATATTCTTAAGACTCTACCAGATTATTGTTTGGAGGGAAAAGATATTTGGACAGCTCGTGACTCATCTATTTTCACATAGTTGAGTGGCATTATCCAGACCAAGTACTTCGTCAATTTGGCATGTAGCAACCAATACCGAATCCTCCCAATGATCATAAATCATTTCATGTCCTCGAATTAAGGCCAATTACAAAGAATTGGGTCGAAAAGCATAGAAAGTGGAATGAAATATGGAACAATCGTCTTAACTACATAGTTCTATTTGATCCTGCAACGGAGGCACTTCACTTCCATTCAGAATACATGGAGTGGTACCGTGCATGCACACGGCGGTGGATTTCTTACACGGAAGGCGTAATAGGTGGAGCGGTTAGTGCAAACACTTGTAATTTACTTCAGATTATTTTTTAAGTCATATAAATTATTAGCATTGATAACTTCTATTGGCTTAATTTCATGAACATGCTGATGGTGCGGAACAAATCATATCATTATGTAGAGCTACGTCTCCGGATCGGGAGAACATGCACGAGACCATAGGGCAGATAGGGAGGATATCTACAGCAATGCTACATGCCTTCAATTAAGAGAGACGGCTAATAACGATTCCACGACCCTAATCAGCACTTACTACAACACCTATTGAATTGCATAAAGATGACCCACCTCAAACTAGTCAATCAATCCGAAGGACTACTAGAGCTCATCAAGATACAGATGTCGTCCATTATCCCGTGATTATAATACGACAGATTTCACTCTTGGGTTAATCCCGGGTACGACCAGACAAATTTTACTTCGGAGTTCAGCCAGTTCTCTGGCTCATTTCCTACGGGATTCCGTCTCCACACTCCCGCAATTTCTTCGATTGCTGGAGAATTTGATCTCCCTTCTTTTTCCCAATATGCTTCTACTAAATATGTACCGTCTGAGCATTAGACATTTGCTCAATTTGATGATACATTACAACCATGGTTGTCAGAAGAGGGTATGCATTCGTCATCTACACATCCCATGCAACCGGAATCTCATCGTCGGTACAATACTAAACCTGCCGAATACTAGAGACGACCTACTTGCGGAATAGGAGGCCACATCGGGGGACGACATCATCATTGAATGTAATCAAGGTTGACGATTGCTATGTATTATTATAGTTTTGATTTACTAGAATTGTTGACATCATGAATATGATATTACTATATGTTGACACCTAAATTTTAATCAAGTTTTCAAAGAAAATTAATAGAAAATCTATAAAAAAATCTATAAAATTGGAAAATCATATTTAGAAGCTTTTAGCTAAGCCTAAGGAACCAATTTGGAAGAAAAATTAAATTTTAAAATTTTCGTAATTTTTAATATTTTTTCATACGTACAAAATATCCGAAAATAAAAAAAAGATTTCGTGGCCTAAAAAATAGGAAAAAACATCTAATATTTTATTTTAACTACCTTTCATGTTGGCCATTTAAATTTGAAAAATTCAATTGGAGATTGTGCATTCCTTCACAAACGTAACTGCACATTGGGCTTAAAAAAATGCAATTTCAGTCTTTTTTAATTTTTTTTTTCACTTTTTAGGAGTTTTGACATCACCCTATAGTGCCCGGAATTTTTATCTGACCCCAATAGTGTCCAAAATTTCTCAATTATCTAGGAACTTGTTATTATTACAAACATATCATATTAATCCATGTATTTTGATAATCATATTTAATTAACATTATAAAATTTCAAATATATGATGAAAATACGGTTTAATATGCATAAAATTTTCCTCAGACATGGCTCGACATGCAAAGTAGAGATATCTGTAGTGCAAAAATAAGATATTTTAGGAATAAAATGACAAAATTTTAGGAATGTTGTTATTATTTTTTAAATATTTTTCCCAATTTTTTTTTTCAAAATTCCTATTCTTAGGGATATTTTTATATTATAAATAAATTATATGGTCAAGGTTTGTCCAAGTGGGTAGCCACGTTCGTTACAGTAGGCAACTAAAATCAACGGCTCATATTTAACCGAACATCAAATCTACATTGTCCAATCTAATACTAGTTCTACGACAAAAAGTTTTTCCACAACTTTTCGTTAAACATGTAGATTCAGTTATTATTTTAATTTTGAAAATCATCTCCAATTAACCCTCCAAATTTCAAAAATCATGATGAAATACAGTTTAATGCGCACAAAATATTCGTGAGACATGTATCAACATGCAAAACAGAAATATTTTTAAGTGTAAAAACAAACATATATGTAAAGCAAAAATAATATATTTTCAGACTAAACAGCATGTAAAACATCACAATACAACAGCAAAATAGTGATTACACAGTACTAAAATATAGTATGTTTTAACAAGGATATAGGGATTGCCTTAACCCAAAAATTGATACTTCCACTCTTCTAATTGAAGAGTGGAAGTATCAATTTTGGGTTAAGGCAATCCTATATCCTTGTTAAAACATACTATATTTTAGTACTGTGTAATCACTATTTTGCTGTTGTATTGTGATGTTTTACATGCTGTTTAGTCTGAAAAATATATTATTTTTGCTTTACATATATGTCTGTTTTACACTTAAAAATATTTCTGTTTTGCATGTTGATACATGCCTCACGGAATATTTTGTGCGCATTAAACCTGTATTTCATCATGATTTTTGAAATTTTGGAGGGTTAATTGGAGATGATTTTCAAAATATTAAAATAATAACTGAATCTACATGTTTAACGAAAAAAGTTGTGGAAAAACCTTTTTGTCGTAGGAACTAGTATTAGATTGGACAATGTAGATTTGATCTTCGGTTAAATATGAGCCGTTGATTTTAGTTGCCTACTGTAACGAACGTGGGCTACCCACTTGGACAAACCTTGACCATATAATTTATTTATAATAATAAAAATATCCCTAAGAATAGGAAATTTTGAAAAAAAAAATTGGGAAAAATATTTAAAAAATAATAACAACATTCCTAAAATTTTGTCATTTTATTCCTAAAATATCTTATTTTTGCACTACAGATATCTCTACTTTGCATGTCGAGCCATGTCTGAGGAAAAATGTTATGCATATTAAACCGTATTTTCATCATATATTTGAAATTTTATAATGTTAATTAAATATGATTATCAGAATACATGGATTAATATGATATGTCTGTAATAATAACAAGTTCCTAGATAATTGAGAAATTTTGGACACTATTGGGGTCAGATAAAAAATTCCGGGCACTATAGGGTGATTCAAAACTCCTAAAAAGTGAAAAAAAAAATTAAAAAAAGACTGAAATTGCATTTTTTTAAGCCCAATGTGCAGTTACGTTTGTGAAGGAATGCACAATCTCCAATTGAATTTTTCAAATTTAAATGGCCAACATGAAAAGGTAGTTAAAATAAAATATTAGATGTTTTTTCCTATTTTTTAGGCCACGAAATCTTTTTTTTTATTTTCGGATATTTTGTACGTATGAAAAAATATTAAAAATTACGAAAATTTTAAAATTTAATTTTTCTTCCAAATTGGTTCCTTAGACTTAGCTAAAAGCTTCTAAATATGATTTTCCAATTTTATAGATTTTTTTATAGATTTTCTATTAATTTTCTTTGAAACTTGATTAAAATTTAGGTGTCAACACATAGTAATATCATATTCATGATGTCAACAATTCTAGTAAATCAAAACTATAATAATATATAGCAATCGTCAACCTTGATTACATTCAATGATGATGTCGTCCCCCGATGTGGCCTCCTATTCCGCAAGTAGGTCGTCTCTAGTATTCGGCAGGTCTAGTATTGTACCGACGATGAGATTCCGGTTGCATGGGATGTGTAGATGACGAATGCATACCCTCTTCTGACAACCATGGTTGTAATGTATCATCAAATTGAGCAAATGTCTAATGCTCAGACGGTACATATTTAGTAGAAGCATATTAGGAAAAGAAGGGAGATCAAATTCTCCAGCAATCGAAGAAATTGCGGGAGTGTGGAGACGGAATCCCGTAGGAAATGAGCCAGAGAACTGGCTGAACTCCGAAGTAAAATTTGTCTGGTCGAACCCGGGATTAAACCCAAGAGTGAAATCTATCGTATTATAAATCACGGGATAATGGACGACATCTGTATCTTGATGAGCTCTAGTAGTCCTTCGGATTGATTGACTAGTTTGAGGTGGGTCATCTTTATGCAATTCAATAGGTGTGGTAAGTGCTGATTAGGGTCGTGGAATCGTTATTAGCCGTCTCTCTTAATTGAAGGCATGTAGCATTGCTGTAGATATCCTCCCTATCTGCCCTATGGTCTCGTGCATGTTCTCCCGATCCGGATACGTAGCTCTACATAATGATATGATTTGTTCCGCACCATCAGCATGTTCATGAAATTAAAGCCAATAGAAGTTATCAATGTTAATAATTTATATGACTAAAAAAATAATCTGAAGTAAATTACAAGTGTTTGCACTAACCGCTGCACCTATTACGCCTTCCGTGTAAGAAATCCACCGCCGTGTGCATGCACGGTACCACTCCATGTATTCTGAATGGAAGTGAAGTGCCTCCGTTGCAGGATCAAATAGAACTATGTAGTTAAGACGATTGTTCCATATTTCATTCCACTTTTATGCTTTTCGACCCAATTCTTTGTAATTGGCCTTAATTCGAGGACATGAAATGATTTATGATCATTGGGAGGATTCGGTATTGGTTGCTACATGCCAAATTGACGAAGTACTTGGTCTGGATAATGCCACTCAACTATGTGAAAATAGATGAGTCACGAGCTGTCCAAATATCTTTTCCCTCCAAACAATAATCTGGTAGAGTCTCAAGAATGTCATAGTGTAACGCTCCCAAACAATCTGTTATCGAATTGAAACATATCAAATTAAATAAAGAATTAATTTAAAAGCTAACATTACATTGAACTCATTGGTTTCTATCATGACTTACATTGGTGAATGTCATTCTATCAATTGGTAGTGTTGATATAGTAAAGTATGTGTGGGCACTCTAGTTATCTGTAGGGGTTGACTCCAGCTGCACAAAAAAAAAAATTGCTACATATATTTTTGCGCACTGGAAAAAAATTTATCACTACAGTGTAATAGTGACAAAAAAGAACAATTACATATATTATATGGACTGAAAAAATTTATCACTCACGAACCAAAAAAACATATATATCACATACCGACTACCAAGATGTGCATCTTCAAAAGGATCACTGCTTCTGATGGATGGTGACACACAACTGAATCGATCCCATCCCCAAATTTGCAATACATATAGGGCACCACTGATTTGTTGCGCTGATGGATTAGTGGCATTGCATAGGTCCCGATACAACCAGGCAAGCACTGCTGAACCCTAACTGTACGGTGTACGATCCATGAGGTTCTCTAGTAATGGAAGAAAAATTACACTTACCCTAGCACTCAGTTTATCAGAAAATATAAATCCTTCAGCCAATTGCAGAATGAATACTTTCGCATATTGCATTACGATAACCTCATCAGCATTAGCCAGAATTTCATCAAAGCATCCTCTCAACCAGGTTATCTTTACCATCGAACCACGTATTTGACTGGGTGAGAGCTGGTGACCAAGTAGATTCTCACAAACATCGCCCCAATTCCTATTAGTGGAGCAAATAAATGCATTTTCATTAATAGAAAGCCATGTAAGAACATCAATATCCTGCAGAATAATGGTGCATTCACCTTCTCACATATGGAAGGTGTGAGTCTCAGACATCCATCGCTCAATCAAAGCTGTAATCAAATGGTAATTAACTTGCTAAAATCCCATTTTCCAAACTCCGTAAAATCCCCAAGCTCGAACATACGGTTCTATGCGATGATCAAGTTCAGCTTCGTGTAGTGTCGCTCTATCTTGTTGACATCGAAGAACTTAATTATCATCTATCTGTGAAATGTTACATTAATTGTTACTAGAAATTTCATTACGATATAATTGTTACAAATAACAGCTCAGCTGATAACTTTCTTAATTACTTGCCTCAACCTCCCAAATGGCTTGCGATCTATGTTCTGCCTGTTCTGTAAGTAGTGAATTGTTCTTAGGTCCTAGCCGAATATACTTTCTTTGTGCCATATCTACAAATGGAACAGATAAACTTCATGAATATCGCATAATTTTCCTGAAATACTTTATCCATAAGGGGTACAATCATCATTTAGAAAGGAATGATTGAAAAACAATAAATTCTATTCAATTAATTGAAAATTCTAATTTTTTACATTCTTCTGAATTTTTTTACGAAAAATCATGAAATTTTCTCAATTTTTTTAGAAAAATTTTATGATTATTTTCATTTTTTCTAATTGTCCGGTTTTTTATTTTCTAAATTTCCAATTTAATTTTTTATATTTTTCAGGCCAGGTCAGGGTATGACCCAAATAACGGCGCCTCTTCCATTTCTTATGTTTTCTATTATTATTTTTATATTTTATTTGCTTTCTAATTTTCTTTTTCCTTTTTTTCCTATTCTTTTTTCGGACTGAGTCAGTTCAACCCAACTCACAAATCGAAAGAGCCAGCCAAAATCCACTCGGGTTTGAACCGGGACTAAAATGACAGAATTTTAGGAATGTCGTTATTATTTTTTAAATATTTTTCTCAATTTTGTTTGAATTTTTCTATTCTTTGGAATATTTTTATTATTACAAACAAATTATATGGTCACGTTCATTACATTAGGCAACTAAAATCAACGGCTCATATTTAACCGAAGATCAAATCTACATTATCCGATCCAATTACCAGTTCCTACGGTCTACATCTAATAAGGGTTTCCCACAAATTTTTTCGTTATTCCTGTATATTTAGTCATTATTTCAATATTTTGAAAATCATATCCAATTAACCCTCCACATTTCAAATTCATGATTGAATACGGGTTTAATCCACAAAAAATATTTTGTGCGACATGTATCGACATACAAAATAGAGATATGAGTAGCGCAAAAATAAAATATTTTTCAGACTAAACAGCATGTAAAACATCACAATACAACAGCGCAACAATGATTACACAGTACTAAAATAGCATGTTCTAACAAGGATATAAGCATTACCTTAACTCGAGCGTGTGTGTGTCGAGATGGGAGAAAATGATACTTCGACTCTTCTAACTTTTCTGCCGTGTACAAAAAAATAATATTACATGCAACGAAACAAAAAATGCAAATGGAAAAATAAAACAGATCATAAAGTGAAATATTACCTGGTTCGATGCTGAGGAAATATTGATGGAATCAATGACCGCTGTTGACACTTGATTTTTGGCCAATTTCATTTTCAGAAATTTTTCAGAAAATCCATAAAAATTCATAAAATTGAAAAATCAACTTTAGGAACCTGGGCCTAGCCTAGGGAACCAATTTGGAGTAAAAATAATTTTTCATATTTTTAGCATTTTTCTGCATTTTATTTTCAAATATTCATAAAACAAATTAATAAAAAATGAGAAAATTGAAAAATCAACTTTGGGGACCTCAGCCTAGCCTAGGGAACCAATTTTGAGCAAAAAATAATTTTCCATATTTTCATATTTTTCTGTATTTTATTTTCAAAAATTCATAGAAAATAAATAAAAATGAGAAAATTGAAAAATAAACTTTGGAAGCCTTGTACAAGCCTAAGGAACCAATTTTGAACAAAAAATAATTTCCTTATTTTTTGCATTTTTTATATTTTTCAGAAATTAGGAAAATAATGGAAAATTAATAAAAAAAAATAGCATTCGAGGCCAGAAAATTACAAAAAAAAATGTTAAATATTTTTATTTTAATTTTACCTTCATTTTGGCTGAATAAATTTTGAAAATTCAATCTGGAATTTAGGGTTCCTTTGTTAATTTCATTTTCCAGATTATTTAAATAATTCTAGAAATTCCATTTTAGCTCTGTAATTTTTCATTTTTGTATTTTGGAGTCTTGTCATCCCCTCTATTTTTCAAAATTAAAATCCTGCCCAAAAGCCCACAGAATCGTCCAATTTCGCTAAAAAGACCAGAATGCAATTTTCGATTTTCAAGTTAGTCCCTAAAAACACTTAAAGTGCAATTAAAAATTTTCTAGGGACTAAATTAAAAATCGAGGCACGTCACCCCCTAGATTTTGATCTTCTGAATCCATTGGTGGTGACAATTTTTCAAAAAAGGACATTAAGAGTTTGGATTTTGCGAAACGGGTACTCGGGTCGAATTTAGAAATTGGATTTTTATACCAATCCTTAGGAAAATTGGCATGGAAATTCATTTTCCAATGTATTTGATGCCATAAAATCCAATTTTGGGGTATAATTCACTTAATTTTGACCTTTTAAGGGTCAATTTGAGCGAATTTAATCGACCGGATCAATCGGGTTGGGTCAGATCCGACCCGACAACTCGGTCAACCCATTTAAGCTTCACCAGGACCACCCTGTTTCTCTTCCTCTGGCACGAGATGCTTGAATAGAGGAGATCCCAACAGATTGAAGATCCGATTTGGTGAAAATAAAAAAACGGAAGGATTCTGGGGATTTTTCGGGGTTCCGTTAGCTGGGATTTTTGGATATAAGGGAATACTGAGAGAGAGAAAAGAAAAAAAGTTGGTTGGAGGAGTGTAGGCCAAGAGCTTCCAGGGTTTGGTGGTCGTGTCAAAGACCACGTCGAGCCTTGCCAATCGCACAGGAAGCTTCGCATCGTCTCAAGGAAGCTCTTAAGCTCGATCACACGTCATTTCGTTATCGGACCAGGTAATCGCCATTAACGTCTGCAAACTTGAGCTTCTATGGCGAAATCATGATACAGCATCATTCCTTCATTTTATTCGGTCTAGTCGAATTCCCAGCCCTCTCTAAGCTCCCTTCTACCTTCGTTTTGCATTAATACCACTCAAAATCGCGTGGCCGACCTCCATCTCTTGAACCTGTTGTGAGCTCGTACGCTCAATCCAGATGACTTTGAAGCTTCGCGGCCCGCCCAGGTAAGTTTTCTTACGCTCTATAGATGTGCTCAGTTCGATTTACGCAGCCTGCCATGATACTTTGTTAGATGTTAAGCATCTTCGTCGGAGTAGCTCTCGGTTGAAGTTGGATAAGTTAGTTTTAGGTATTTTTAAGGCCTAGAAGTCAAATATACGTGCGCTGGAGATGATTAGGAATGCATTTAGGTCAAAAATGGGGGGTCTTGGGGAGGTTTCAGTTGAGTTCTAGGTTCGCCGGCGAGGCACCGGCAACGTTCGCCGATGCCGGTCGTCTTCTTCGATGATGAGTTGACCAGGTCAACCTTCGTTGACCTGGTCAACGATGACGTGGCGCTGACGTGGCAAACCACGTCAGAGCCCCGTCAGCTTGATCGTTTTGATTAAGGGGGCTAAATGACAAATTGGATCGAACGGCTAGGATCTAGTTGCGAATCTGATCTCGGCCGTAGGATTGTTGGAGGATGAATGGCAGATTTGAGCCACGTGTCATGATCCGGAATTTCCGAGTATTATGAAAATTCGGTTAATTTTATACTTATTTAATCGAACGGTCGGGATTAGTCTGGAAGATAGATCTTGACCGTAGATTCAGTAACCGGGATGATGGTCTAGATCTGATCAAAGGTAGATTCGACGGTGGGGTTAGTCTGTTGATCCAAGGGTGTGGGCCTAGCCACGTGGGTCATCCTTGGCCGTTAGATTAGAAATAGCGGGATTTAAATAAAAGCAGAATAAAATCTGAAAAATTCAGAAATTCAAAAAAAATCCTTAAAAACTATGTCGTTTTGGGCATTGAGTAGTTTGTTCGGGTCTTGGGTCGGGTTAGGCCCAGTGGGCCGAGTCCATCCGACCCGGTCCACGTAACAAACAATAAAGTAAATAAGAATCAGAAAATCAAATAAAAAATAATAAAAAGAGAAAATCAATACAAGAGATACGGCGTCGCTTGGTCTAAGGCTTTAGATTAGGTTATCGGGTCGGTTCAACCCGACCCGGTCCGGGGAATTAATAATAATAATACGAAAAATAAGAATAAAAAAAAGAGAATAAAATAGTAGAAAATTCAGAAAACCAATAAAAATTAGAAAAATAAAAAATTTAAAAATAAAAAAAAGAATAAAAACTGTGCCGTTTCGGCCCGGGAAATTGAATAAAAAATAAAACTTAATAATAAAAAATAAAAAAAAATCATAAAATCATAAAAAATCATAAAAAAAATTTAGAAAAATCTTAGAAAAGTCAAAAAATAAGGGGAAATTTTAAATAAATGAATAAAAAATAAAAAATAAAAAATTCAAAAATAAAATTTTAAAAAATCAGAAAATTTAAGGAAATACAAAAAAAATAATAATAAGGGGTAGGAAAATAATAATAAAATCACGAAAATTCTAGGAAAATTTTAAAAAAATTGGAAAATAGAAAAATTCTGGAAAAGTTCAAAATTCCCCCAAAAAAATAGAAAAGTCTTTAGAAAATCAAGAAAAAAACTCAAAAAATTCAGAAAAATTCAAGAAAATTCAGAAAAAAATTGGAAAAATCCAGAAAAATTCTCAAAAAAATTCTGAAAATTAAGGAAAAACCATACCCAATTGGTTTGACCTATTTTCACATTTTTGACCTCCCGAGCCTTAGGAAATTATCATTTTGTCCCTCTAGCCAACTGACCTAAATTTTTCCAAATCACCCCTGAACTTAGTTGACATTTCCCCTAGGTTTCTGAGACTCCACTAGGCTCATTTTGATTTGTCTTGACTTGATTGATGTGAATTCTCATTTTCTTAATTGTGCAATTATCCTTTATGATTGTGATTGATAGGACAGATGACCCATTTTGCATGAAACCTTTAGGTTTTCTTAGGACTCACCTTACCCAAAGAACGCCTGTATGAACCCTCTAGATTAGGAAATCACTCAATTAGGTACTGAAAGGCGTCAATAGCGATATTGGCGTAACTAAGTCCCCGATTTAGATCTCTGGTTTTCTAGAATCGAACAATTTCTCCCAACTGTTCGATAGGGTTTCCAATCACACCCTCCAATAATTGATTGGTGGTGACTCCGATGACATGCACACTGATCACATGTCACCCGACCACACTAAGGTCGACCTCGATTTAAATTTTCCTGACGCGATTTGGTATGGGCTTGAAAGAGCCGAGCTAAGCCCAGATTTTAAGATGGGCCTAGCAACTCATTAACTCCCTCGGGATCCGGAAATCTCGGGGGGTCGCGACAACCGCGGATACGGAAACACCAGAAATCAACAAGGACCTTCAAAAATTTCTCACTCGATTCTCTCTATTTCTCTCGATACTTTCTCTGTTTCTCCTTCTTCAGAGATTCTTCAGAGAAAGCTCTTCAAGTGTCCTTTATAAGAGATACTTGAAGAACTTTATGAAACATTATTCTTGCCACAGAGACGGATTCTGCTCCGTTCGGCAGCTTTTTGCACCAGACGCAGGGAAAGGGGGGACGTAGCGCGCGGGAAAAGGAGGGTGGTGGAAAAAGGGTGGGGTCCTCTCCAGTTCGGCACTTGCCGAACAAACCCCTTTTTACGTAATTTGTCCGAGGAGACCTAAATTGGTAAAAATGCAATTTTTTTAACCCATTTTGTAAAAAATCCCAGTGCATCCTTCACATTGCATCTGTGTGATCGCATGCCAACCATCACGGTGGTTATGTAATAACCGTATGATATGCTAGTTTTTCGAATCTTCTGCCTCATTTATTCTTGAAATTCTTTTCACAGAAAGATAAATTGATTGAGGAAAATAGGAGTCCTTGACTGGATAGTCTTGCCAAATCTACCAGATAAGAATATGTATGAATAGACAGGATAACTCCCTTGAACAGTTCAGCAATCCGCACTTTTCAGCAAGGCGAGACGGAGGCTTCTCATCAATCCTAATGCTACCCTCACCTGTGATTGCTGATATTTATCCAACGGAAAGAAGGGAAGAGTATATGCTAAACCAGATGGAACCTCAGGTTAATGCCTGTGCCTTCCAGAGTGGCTAACTCCGAATCTATCATGGATTCATAAGTTTGGAATCGAGGTCCAAGTGTTCGGACAGTTAAATTTCTCGTAAATAAACTGAAACTTCTCTGTGGAATTTATGAAGATGAGGAGATTATAATCAGCAAGTCAGCTTAGAAATTACTCTCAAATAAGATCAGACTAAGAGGATTTCGTCAGGTTCAAGCTCATGTAAGACTAGTCTATTACCGCCAGAGTTGCTGCTTTGCCTTATATCTAATTAAGAATTTTCCAATGAGGTAAGTAGCACAAAGTTAAATGACTGAGAAAGAAGCAGATATTGGTTTCAGAGATGCTAAAAGCGCGTATGTAACACTTCTGAAGCAAAAATTTATAGTAACACTTCTGAAGCAAAATTCTACTTCTGAAGTGTTTCTAGAGCAGAAATCCGTTTTGTAATGTAATTCTAAAGTAACAATCCGTTGGTTCACAATTGTATATTTCTACTTTAAAATAATGTTTCGCTTCAGAAGCTATTTTGGAGAACTTTAAGAAGCAAAAAAAAGGATCACAAGGATTACAATATCCATCGACTATACGCTTTCAGCTATTAGGGCCTGCATGGTAACCAATTATGTTCCGAAAAACTGATTTTGATTAAAATGACTTTTCTGATTCTGTTCCTGGATGAGTTTTAAAGAACCAGAAACGCGTTGATAACTGCACAAAATTCTGTTTTGAAAAACTGTTGCTCTTCCTAATTTTTTCATTAAGTCAAATAATTATGTAATTACTTTGTAAAAATTTTTATTCTAATTGAGATTTTAATTCCAATGCCACTAAAAAAATTTAAAATAAATTTATTTTTA
>JAGVVM010016592.1:0-11393 GCA_019149425.1 Psidium friedrichsthalianum
TTTACAGATTTCCAATTTGGTATTAGAGCAGTGGGATGTCTACATGAAAATTGAATCTCTGAGGCCCTTTCATTTGTCTCCCATTTAAATTTTATTTCCTTCCTTCAGGCATGGATCCACATTCAGCTCCCGTGTGAGTAAGTTGATGGACGCTTACTCCATGTTATAATAGCTGTTTCCCATTTACTGCTGAACTGTAAACTGTAATGACCACGAATGTACGCTGCCGAGTGCTAAAGTACGATCATTTTGTAAATATTCCAAGGGACTTTCTCCTAATGGAATCATTGTTTCTCTTTTTGTGCTTTTGTGTTAAATAATTTTAAGTTGCTTCAGAATTGCAGGCATCTGTTGGTCCACTCTTTAGACTGGCATTTTATGGGCCAGCAGATTAAACTTTCAATTGCGGAAATTATAATTGATCTGAAATTTTATCATTTTAGTGTGAATTTGATCCTAGAGTCTAGTGGTCATTCTGTAGTGGATATTTAATCTTAATGACGTGCAATGAACAGAAATGGAAACTTGTTGGCCAATGGGTGGTCGGGTAGTAGGAATGTGGGAATGGTTGGGAAGTCAGGGGATACTTGGTCTGCCTAAAATCTTGTCGTTGCCTTGCTTCTGCGCGCCTTTACTGTCATGACTTGTTTGTCCTACCTTTTTCCCCGTACTGGAATAAATGTTGGATCTTCATTATGCCGTCACTTTAACTGAGCTTTTACCAGGTAGAAGAGAAAAGGCTAGTGGAGTTGCAAAGAGGATATTGTGTCAGATACACAAGTACTCAATTCTTGTGATACTCAATTCTTGTGGATACTGTGGAGGGATAACCTGCATTTTGTCTTTTGTTGGTGTTGTTGACTTTTGACTGAATGCACTTCTTAAGAGCTGCTATATGTAGGAAAATTGTATGTCCACAACACTGAAGTTGGGGAAAATGGAGTAAGTTTTTTTATCAAAGCAAGAAATACATGGTCCCAGATGATCAGCATTCTACATTTCCAAAGCACTTATTGTAGTGTAAAAAATGGCGTAATCCCTCATGATTTTTTCTTGTGCTTTTGTTGTGGACAATCTGGAGATTCTCTTTAGGTATTGATGGTGTCAGGATATGGTATAGCATTCCTTTTAAAAGATTCAAAGAACCTGTTAATTTTGTTGTTAATGTAGTCTATACGTCGGACAGGTAAAGGAAGTCAGCCTTTTAGGCAAGGCAGTTGAAGTTCTGGATGCAATAGGTGGTAGTATGACAAACATGAACATGAATAACAGTTTCATATCAAGAAGTACAATAAAAGAGAAGATTATAACAGTTTTAGCCTTTGAAGTTGCAAATACTATCACAAGGGGTGCCAACCTTATGCAATCCCTCGCGGAACAAAATATTGTGTATTTGAAAGAAGAAGTGCTTCCATCAAAAGGCGTGCAATACCTAGTATCAACAGATATGGATGAACTACTGGGAATTGCTGCTGCTGACCAGAGGTAGTCAACACAGGATTACAATTTGTTTTTCTTCAATCTATGCATCAGAAATTGTGCTACCTTAAATTAGGATGCATGTAACTTCCCTATATTTCTGTGCAATCTGACAGGAAAGAATTGCAATTGTTTACAAAAGAGGTGGTGCGCTTAGGAAATCAATGTAAAGATCGTCAATTCTACCAGTTGGACCGTTATTTTGATATGTAAGCAATTGAGTTTTCTTATTACTGCTCTCGTTTAAACACAGCTTTCCAGGTAATTACTGATGTTGCGCCTGCTTCTCCTTCTATTATCTTATAGGATGCAGTCGAGACCTGCATCAAAGACACCGTTAAGGAAAGACGCATGGGCAGTAATGCTGCCATTAATGAATCTGGCTCAGCTTACTGCTGTCAGTACTTCTAACCTAGACTTGCATTATGACTTTGGTTAAGAGAGTGGCTGTGGCATATCTTAGTTGATTGCTTTCTATTGCAAATCTGGAGACAATTTGTACCTTATGGCAAAGTTTCTTGCTGAGAAATCAATTTCTGTGTTGTCTGGGTGATTATCCAGAGCCATTAAGGTGGGGGGAATTACCTTGTTTTGATATTTCATCCTCTAGGAGGATACTTCAGTGATTTTTTTTTTCCAATTCTCTGATATTTCAATTTTTCAAAGATTGTTTCTATCTTTTTGCTGTCTCATTTTACCCTTTAGATGAACTTTCAGTGATTTCTCATCTTCACATCATATTCGAGTATCGTTTTTGTGTTGTGTCAGAAATTACCACCTGTAATCAAAATGAAAAATCATGCCTTTAAAGTCTACATAAAGGTAACCTTGCCCTATCTGCCAAAATTAATTTCATGCATCTAGAAATTTCGATTGATTAAGTAGGCCTACTGGTGAAGTAGTTTGGGAACTTTGCAATCAGGGTTCTTGAACCTGCAGATAGCTTCCTACTTATTAGGTCCTCACGACGTCACTTCTGCAAGGCATTATCCAATGATGCTTGCGGAGATGGTACTCAGGATTCATTCAGATATTGTCAGTGAGGAAGGGCAGCACAGAAATTCAGGATCTAAGCATTCATGAATCAAAAACCTCAGTAATAAGTCAGGAGGTGTCTAATCAATGTGACTGGCAATTTGCATTATTCTCTCTCTTGCAATCTTTCATACCAGTAAAATTATTAACACGGGAGCTACTTCTAAAGTTTTCTACACTGCATAAGTAACCTTTAGGAGGCATTAATCATTAACTTCAAACTTGCATTAATCATTAACTTCAAACTTTCTGTTGGTCAATTTTGAAGGGGGAATAGAGCACTAGATATCGATTCACCAGTAGGAGGACAATGCATATTTAGAAATAAAAAGAGGTGTCTCTGGAAATCTTCTGAAAAATGACACTAGTTAACTACAATCTTGCATACATGTGGGCATCCACCAGTGAAATTTCATAACAAGCATAAAATCAAGAACAGAGAGATGCAAGTAACACTATTGTATCTGGTAATGATATATGGTGGTCCCAAAATTATTCATCATCTCATGTTTGTAGCAGAATGTAGCACAAGTTCCCTCTTTTTTTTTTTCGTCACATCTGTGAAATCTAATTGTCAATCCTGAAAGGGAATTTTGAATTTGAAGTAGAATGGAACCTCTACCAGTTCACCTGTCATTACGTCATTAACACCAAAAGTACAAGTGGTGCCGTCACCTTATTGGAAGAGGAAGAAAATCGTGATTATTAATGACTGAAAGAAAGAGTGTAATGAATACATTCAATGACTAGCCACTATTTCTTTTCACCACCAATGTGTCTGGAATATCAGGTTCTTTCATTGAAGTAATGGCAACTGGTCTTTATCAATGACAGGAGTTGTATCACAAATTCCATGCCTTGGACAGATGCGAAAAAGAGTATCGGCATAAGCTGCAAGAACATATTAGCCTTGATGCCAAAGATAAAATGGTGAGTTCTCAAGACATGATGTCTTGGTCGCAGACTATGGGACTTTTGTCACAGCTTCCAAATTGTTTGCGTCAGTATCTCCTTGGATATTGACTCTATATGCCAAGGAAATAATTTCCTTGACACAGTTACTCATTGGATTGTTTTGGCGTCCAGGAATTTTGATAGACGATGTGACCGGTGTATCATTGTCTGCGCCTTAATGATCTTGAGTCCTTTTTATTTGTTTCTACTGCTTGTTTTATCTATCATCCTTGTGGTGATTCAAAATCTGCAACTTGTTTCCTGTTTACGTGGATTGGACCAGTCTACCGTATTTTTAATTGCTCAAACAAAATGAGAAAGAAAAGGAGAGCCCTATTGATTCGGAGTCACTACAATCATTTTGCGACTCTAATCTTAGATTGAGGTTGGCATGTTAGTGGTTGGATTAGAAAATATGTATACAGAGATGGGGACCCAAGAGGAAACTGTAACTCCTCATGCTCTACAAAGTGTGTCTAATTAACTTTTTCCTTGTATAGTTTTCATATTATGCAAAAAGCTTGCCCTTATTGTTCACTTTGATGGGTGAAAGAGAGCCTTCCAATTCTGATGTCGGACGTACGGAGTCAGAGGAGGCATTTGAAAAGTTTGAAGAAGAAATCACTTTGGTCTAGAGCTCTGGAAGAGGTACCTAGTTAATTCTGCTCTTTCAGCTTTTCCCTACAATTTGTTCATGTCAATAGATTCTCAATTGCATAGACTTACAAATTGTTTAAATTTAGGAGGAAATAGAAAGAGCTTTTCCTGGAAAATCTCTGTATGTTCTATTCAATAAGCTTTGAACAGAAACTTCAAGATAATTTCATCTTCTATAGTCACAAAAAAAAAAAAAATCCTTTTCCCTGTCTAATATTTACTGCAGTTTTTGCAGACTTAATCTTCATATGATGCAAAAATACTCTAGAAGTAAATTCTGCTTTAGTTGGGAAAACTGCAGTGAGAAGGATAATATTTCTTGCAGAACTTTAACGGAAATGAGATTAAGGATACAAATGAACTACAGAAAACTGGTAAATTAACAAAATGAGAAGCTGTTAGGCGACCCATTACGTTGTTTCAGTACTTAGAATGCCTAGCTTATAAGCAGTTTGTCTCTTATCAAGTATGATTGAAACAATTGCTGATACAACATTCTTACTATTTGCTCTTTAGGTGGTGGAGAAACTTGTGGATATTATCCTTTGCCTCCAATTGGAAGTACTTAAGGCCTTTGGTAGTGCTGGTATGCTTTGTGAAATGCAAAGATCCTCATCCCCTTAAAATCTGTCTTCATGCTGGAAAGAAGAAATATGACCTATACCAAGATGAAATCAGAATAAGATGTGCTGAAATGACTGAAGTGTAGTTATTATTTTGCTGCATAAGTTTTTGAGCTTACGAATGAACTTTTATCAAGTCCCTTGTCATCCTCCACATTTACTTGGTTGATCATTCATCATATCTATTTGTCCTCCTATTGAAGTCCACGAATGGAATATTGGTCTCTTCATTGAAACCTTTGTAACAATTTTTATCTTTGACCATACAGATTTTGAAAGAGAAGCAGGAGGTTCTGCCAGCAATGGTAGCAAATTGGGATCTTCTGGCATGGCTTTGCACTATGCAAGCATTATAACACTTATTGACAATATTGTGAGTCCATATATGTCTGATTTGACTCTTCTGGAGTTCTCTTTTCCTAGTCTATTTTTTCCTTTCCATTTTCGTTCAATGGTGTGCATCCTCATTTGGGTTCTTGAACTAATCATGATAGAAAAAGCACGTGTAGTAGCTGTAGAATACTTCATTACCTATCACTCTTAAAGCACTAAAATTGCAGTTTCCGTCCATCCACTCTGGATCAGATATCTTGTACTGTGGACTGACCTGGAAAATGCAAAGACCAATTTATGCGTGCATAGTTTAAAAATAAACATAAAGAAGACATCATTTGCTTACCAGAATCCTAAAGTTCTCAACCTGAATTCAATGTGGACTAGAACAGGAAAGTGGCTTGAAACTTTTGTGCGGTTATATACCACCACGAAACCGTTCTTAAATACAGATCGATCTATGGCAAGCAGTCTGACCAGCCATCCAAAGCTATCTCAAATTTTGACTAGAACATACCCGTAATAACTGTAAATATGAAAAAGACATCATTTGCTTACCAGAATCCTAAAGTTCTCAATGTGAAACCAACATGGAGAAAAACGGGAAAATGACTTGAAGCTGTTGAATCTGTCATTGAGTACGTCTAATATGGTTGAGCATCTACCACTGCATTGGCATTTGTTATAGTTTTCCACGTGATCTCTTGAGCTAGCTTCAGTCAGTTTTACTCTTTTTGGAGTCTGGCCTCTGCTATAAATCTACCGTACATATCTTGAAATATTTATTCAAATTGTTAATTGTTGAAACAGTAAGGAACATTCATATGATTAAAAACTATTGTATACTGGTACTTAGCCTCTAGAGAATGATCTGATTATCTTCCTGAAACTTGTTGAGATGATCTAATATGCTTTATTAATCTCTTTTTGCATTAAAATTCCATTTTCTCAGTGGCATAAGAGCTCTGCGAGTGGGAAAACTGTCAAATGCCTTGATCATATGAAGCTTATTATCACAAATTCTTAGACATGAAGATAAGACTTTTTAAACGTGGTTACAAACTGTCATTTATCAACTCAAAGTAGCTCACACAGAATGACAATGGACTGTGTGCTGTTGCGAAGATATATTGGTGAAATAACAAGAGAAGTGTGAGAGGAATCCATTACTAAATCCCTTTGATCCTAACATGGACTTGATATGGTCTTTTATACCCATTTAACATCTATTCCAATTAGGTGGCTCATTCGGGCTTTGTACCTCCAACAATGACAAATGCATTGTACCAAAGTCTGCCACCAGGTATAAAGTCAGCTCTGCACTTTTGGCTGCGGCAAGTTCCAATTCGGGAAGAGGTATTTATGTTTATTATGTAATCGTTTTAACATAATGCAACTAAATATTTTTATGTATATATCTCCACGGATCAGTTCTTAAGAAGAATATATTTCATTATCTGGGGTATCCATTATGTTGGTGACTGTGCAGCCTACAATTCCAATTATTAAAGCTAAAATGGTCGAGACACTGTCGTGGCTTGCTCCAGTTGCTGCCAACACAATCAAGTAAGTTGCGAAATTATGTGCAGGTCTATGGCAAATAGTGATATAAACTTGAGAAATGATGTGCTTTTACCATTTGTTGTTATGTCAGATGACTTGTTTACAAGGTTCATCATGTGTTTGTATGCATGTAGTCTCCCTTCATCAAACAGTTTTAGCCCTTGGGTTGGACTTCTAATGCGAATAATTCTGCCTCTCATACTGTTTGCCTTTTGAAGTTTCAACTCATGATTAACACGTATTGCTTGACTCCGTTTTTAAATCGTTTGTACTAGATCACACTATGGCTTTGCGAGACTGGGAGAATGGCCAAATGTGAGGTACTTAAGCTTAGACCTTCATGTGCTCCACTTCGATGTTTCTTGCCTTTAAACATCATCAAGATTACTAAGTGATGTTCTTTTTCAGGTCCAGAGTATCCCAGACACGCACTGGCAAGGATCACTTCGTCAGATTAAATACTCTATATCACGCTGATAAGGAGAAAACTGACTCCTACATCGTTGAACTGTTGTTCTGGCTTCACCAACTGGTCGGCAAAAGAAGGGCTATGAACAATGGAGTCACCTGTTCACTTGACTCGATGGTTTCTTCTCTAGGCGATGAAGAGATTAGATTGTCTTCTCACGGTTTGCGCAATGATGTAGATAAGAGGAAGCTGATGCCAAGAACAAGAGAGACACTTGAATCTGAAACAGAAGCTCCCTATTCATGCTATTACCATCTACTGTGTGCGGGTATTTGGGATTCTCCCACTAATAGAAGTCTTGGGCTTTCAGCTCCGATTCTGAAGACATTATCTATGGATTTCGGCATTGACATGATGACTGCATTGGATGTCATTGATGGCGTTACCACCCCTTGAAGTTTTCTAGCAATAGCTACGGTTTGATACAAGTACATCTACCCTTGGATACTGGAGCTGCAAGTGAGATAGAGGACTGTAAGACATCATTCGGGTACGTAGCGGATGCCAGAACTATCACATAGCCTGTTCGTGCTGATACCATTTGAAGAGTATCCAAGGTGCTGTCATGCAAGACCATGTGAATACCCATGTTGCAGAACAATTGAGTTTATCTAACCAATTTGGGCCAAAAGTTGCTAATGTGGACGCCGGCTGTCTTATGTGGCAATGTTGGCGCCTACGTTGATATTTTTTTAATAATATTTTAATGATTTTTTGGATAATTTTTTGTTTTTTTCCTTTTCTTTTGTGTTCTTTACTTCTTCTTTTGGAATTGAGGGCCGGTGCTCATTAGATTGGGGCAAGTTTTAGTTCTAAATTGATCCAATTAAAAAGTTTATAATTAAATTGATACCAATACAATAGGTTCATGATTTTGAATACTTTTCCCATTGATTAACGAGTTCTTCAATATGTATCTTCTTCCAACATCATGAGCTGTGCGTACATAAATGCCTCTATTAGCTTTGCACGTTGAAGTTGCCGTGCTTAAAGTGCCGCTAAAAAGAACAATAATATTTTCATCTTCATTTTGATTAAGACACTCCTTTCTTCAAGTTAACTTATTGAAATACCCTCTCTCTTTCTTCTCTAATTTATTCCTTATTTTTTACTAGGCTAATCTGTAAACTATCTTTTATTTTTTAATCATCACTCTCATTAATTACACCATATAATTACTTCATTACACTCATCAAGATATCAATTTACCGTATTTTATTATTATTTTGTGTAGAGAATATTTTAATTTAAATTTATGGCCTCATATTTTCATTTACAAGAAATTTCTATTTATGATAGCTTATGAACACAATTAAGTGCCTTTCTTTTTTCCAAATAGTGTGAGGGAAACTAAATTTCAAAGTTGAAAAATTAAAATTCATTCAATTATTTAGCCGATCTTGATAAATAAAAATGGAAAATAAAAATGGATCAAAATATAGAGAAGTTAATTTTTTAAAAGCATGATCAAATGTCAAATATGTTTATATTTAGACCATATCTAAATATTAACAAAGGATAAACACATGAAGGAAAAAACATGAAACTTCTTATTGTTCCACTCCTGATACGAAGAAACTAATTAATATCGATTGTAAATTCAATCTCATAAAAAGTAGATCGAAACTTTAAAATATGCTTAAAATTTTTCCCTACCCTAAAAAAAATCTTACACTAGTTTGAAAGTTGAAATGTGTGTAAATAAATTTTCAACCTCGTCTTGTAACTCATATTAAAATGTAAAAAACTCAAAAGAAAGCACAAATCTTGATACGAAGAAACTAATTAATATCAGTTATAAATTCAATCTCATAAAAAGTAGATCAAAACTTTAAAATATGCTTAAAATTTTCGCCTACCCTAAAAAAAAAATCTTACATTAGTTTGAAAGTTGAAATGTTTCAACCCTGTCTTGTAACTCATATTAAAATGCGAAAAACTCAAAAGAAAGCACAAATCAGCGATGTTTAACTTGAGAAACCTACAAATTTATTTCAAGAAATCACCCACGTGGTCAAAATTTTGCTAGATAATTAGATTGAGTTATACTTTTCAACTTTTGAAATAAAGTTTCCCTCAACTATTTCATAAAAATAGGCAGTTAATTGTGTGTCCATAAGCCGTTATAACTAACAATTTCTAGCTGTAATTTAAAAAAAGATACATTAAATTAAAAATAACGACCATTCTAGGCAAATTGATAACATGATGCATGATAAGATGATCTTTTATTGGCTGTAATTTGATATTTATATTGTGAAATTAATAATTTGAGAGAGAAAATAGAAATAAATGTATTTATGTTGGTTAGGATAAAGAAGAAACAATAAATGGAAGAGAGAGAAGAATATTTGGTTAGTTGATTTTAAAAAAGTAGTGAATCAGCCAAAATGGGAGGAAATAGCGCCGTCCTGCTAAAAACTATAATTGAATTCTCAAGTAAAGTATAATCATGTTCTGTTTTCTTACCCGACAACATGCGAGTCGTCTCATCCGCCTGTACCAAAGTTAATGAGCGAGAGATGTTGTGATTTGAACCCATTATCTATCACAGTATTCCAATTAAGTATTTAACCACTCAGCCCTCGAGGGTTGATTGCAGACCGTGTTCAATATTAACAAAATCTATCTCGTCGTTTAGTAAACCAATTTATTGTCAATCTAGCATTATCCATTATCAAAGGGGAGAAAATGGCTCATAATACCCCTTTTTAGCTCGATTTTTCCTTACTTTCATAAATGTTGTGGACATATTATTGTGCCTTTTAAGAATTTTCAAATCCATTATGACATTTCAAATTTATTTTTAAAAAAATAAAAAATTAATTAGGTATTAGCTTCTTTAAACCTGGAGCTTCACTTAAAAGGAACTCCAAGTAGCTCGAGTTCGACCGCAAATTAGATTAGTCGTTCACGAGTAATCGATGAGTCGAGTCCAAACTACTTGCAGATAGCTTGACTTAACTTCATAGTATTCGAAGAGGCATCGTGATAGTCGCCAAATCTATCATGCTTAATGGTGACCACATCATAGGTGATGAAAATTGCATCTCAGGAATGTGTGTAGTCGGAAATAACTAAAAGGGGCTTTACTTTTGTGATAATCAATCAGTCATCTGAGAGGGAGCAATCCTTACACATCCATTGCTGGATAATGCAGGGGCAAAATACTTTTTATACAATGTGGATTTTCGTACAATAATATTTACGATCAGGGGTTGTCGGCGAGTGTTGAGCCGAAACATGAGCTTGGGTTCGTCATTGTTTGAGGTGTCGAAAACAACCCCATAAAAATTTTTGCCCCCCCCCCCCCCCCCCCCCCCCCTCCCCCTTCCCCCCCCCCCACCCCCCCCCGCCCCCCCCCCCCCCCCCCCCTCCCCCCCCCCCCCCCCCCCCGTGCTGAGTATCGGAATTTGAATTTTCGTTCAAATTTTAAATTTGAATAGTGTTTTTTTTTTTTCAAATAAATACCTTTTTTATTTATCCCTATTTTATTTCTAGCAAAATCTATTTCTGTTATTTTCAATATTGATTATATCCGATATGTATTAAAATAGAAAAGAAAATTATCTTCTTACAAATTGGCTCTCCGCTGCGGCTAAGATCCCCCCCCCCCCAAATATGAATTTTGCAATTATGATTTTTTTGTTATAGATATCTAGTAAATTTTCTTAAAAAAATTGATTGAGTTAAAAATGATTTACCTTTTTAAGATTTGGGTTTTCAGGTGCTTTGTAAATGCGAAAATGGGCCTTGTCGCAGGGGGATGGGGGGGGGGGGCCGAACAAGCTGTTCGGTGGTGTAGTGCCGAACAAGGAATGCACGGAGGGGTGGTGGTAGTGTGGGTGGGTATAGAGAGAGATAACAATCTTCAATAAATTACAAGGGGGCCATGGTTTGTACTTGCTTGCTTTAGTGCGAGTTCTTTATTCGGTGATGCAACTCCAGGACATAACACCTTATTCATTTGAAATGACAAATGATCCGAGCTTCCTTGATATCTTGATATCTCAATTTAATAAAACTTAGTTTAGTGCGATTCACTTGCCGTCTATTTAAGCCAATGAAAAATGAAAATATGTCTTTTCATTTTATCCAAGAAGACCACAAAATCGATTTTGGTTTTAGCTTGAATCTCTTTGATATTAATTTTTGCAACAAATATATTCATGCTGTGGAGTAATGAAATATTAACGACACGTTAGAAACATTGAATTTAACGGGGTGTCCTATTTATGTGGTTTCCTTTAGGACATTTCGAAATGCGATTGAATTAGGGC
>JAGVVM010016597.1:0-14719 GCA_019149425.1 Psidium friedrichsthalianum
TGTTTACTTGTCAGGCAGTGTCAGAGGTAACTTATGCAAAGCCTTTTCATCAATGAGTTCATCGGTTCATGCAAACTATTCATGCTAAGTTTTGAGCAATGCTTGAAGCAGTTTGTGTAATAACTCATGCTGCAATTAATCAAAATGTGGGATCATGCAAAACCATTCTATCAAGTTTGGCATTACCAATTCTGGTCAAGGAGGTTATCCTAAATGAACATCTCGATGGTAATATGAATGCGGACTTCAGTCCGAAAGGGCTTTCTCTCACTCTCGAGAAAGGCTGTTTATATCTGATTGCAGGATCGAAAATGAAATCACTCAATCTTACCATCATCCTTCAGCAAGGGTCTGAGTAATCTGCGCAATTAGTACGATCAAGCCCAATCTGGCGGTCTTTGATTAGGACCATAATGTAGGTTGGGTCAAAGGCTGTACCAAAAAAGGGAGGACTCTTTTTGAGGCACAAGCCATTGACAAAAAAGTCTTCACAATCAACTGTTCGGGGTTTTACAAGGTCATTAACCCTACAAAAATGATAGAGAAATAATTGCTCGTGACCTTTTAAGCAATGCTTAAAATTATTCATCTCTACGTACTGCAAGCATCTTAACTAGAAAATGACTTTCACGAGCTGTAATGTATGGTTATGATTAGGGACCAAGGGGTAAAAGGCTTTTTTTTGGCCCAAAAACTATATTGAGGTAGGTTTGATATTGGTGAATCATTGCAATCTTTATCATCAGTCTCGACCCTCTAGAATAGTCCTCAGAACACCATTGTTGTATGAGGATGGTTCAACTTCTCTAATATCGTCGTGTCACTTTAACACTCCCGAACGATGTAAACTTCAACTTGTAATATTTGCAATCTGACTCATTCAAAGAGTTTTACTTCACAACCATCAGTCCCATTGGGATTTACAGAAGGAGGCCATATGTCTTACACTGAGTTTTACAAAATGTCAATGTAAAATTCATGAACATTGATTTGAATGGGCATTGACCTTGCTTTGACTGGCGCTTTGTTTTTTCATGCTGGGATTAACTTTTCTTCCTTGTTTCCTTTTTTTTAGAAAAAGGAATTTCCAACGATTGTGCCGTTATAGCACATGCAGATCAAAGATCACACTTGAAGAGATACTCGAGAACTCTATTTAGACCCACTTCTTTCTAATATTTCTGTTTTGAGGTGGTGCCATCTTCATTTTGGAATGAGCCTGGATCACCAAACGGTGCCTTAAGAAACTAATATGCAGCTCAATGTGATGCAAAGGATAAAAGTGTATAAGATAGAGAAACGAATGCTTCGTCGTCCTAAGCACATTGAATTACGTCGAGTTGAACTACTAAACAGAACACTCGAAAATTGATGTTAGTCCGAGCAAGAAAATTTCTAACCATTTCCTCTCTTGCTATTGCTGGGACTACCGCATTTGGCCCCGTGTGGGGGGTTCTTGATAGGGGTTTACGAAGTGAAAACCGCTGCTCCAATGGGTTGTCAATGTCATCTGTAGTATTTAGGATATAGAAATGATCGCCTCATTCCCTTCAGCTATCGTACCTTTTGCGAGAAAATCCATTGCTTGGGAAATGCGGAACCTACTTGGTACATAACTCACCGTGGATGTAGGACGTGTGTGGAAATGGCTTGCCTTTCATCATCCCGTCATGCCCCATTCTACACATTCGATGCATCATGTGCAGTTTATACTCCAAGTCAAAATTGACAACTTAAACATGCAGTCTAGTTATGCATAGATCATGGAATGTATAAACACAATGCAGATGTGGTAATTTTTAGCATCACACATGTTTACAGAATGTGCAAGTATAGAAGAAAAATTCTCAAGAATAGGAGAATTTGAATTGCCCTAGGACATGTGGGCAGATTGAACAAAATGGGGAGTCTACTCTTTAAGTCGAGGAGTCTGCACAATGATATGCATGAGTTAAAGTGAAGCATTTGGGCTTTTTTTAATGTTGACAACCGTTACGGTTGTTGGTTGAATGCCCTACAAGAAGAAAGCAGATTGGTTATCCTTTAAAACCAAATGAGTTAAAGAAGACATACTCTCCTTTTCAACTAAGGATTTGCCATCAATCTACTCCCTATTTTCATTAGAATGGATCTCATCAGATGATCATAATTTGCCCCTTGGGGTGGTCTCCTTCGACAGTTTAAATGTTAGTGTAAACATTCCTGTCAAAAGAAAACGTGTTAGCCAGTTGTTGACACTTGATTTTAATCATCTTTTCTCTTCCAAAATTATTAAAAAATACATAAGAATTCATAAAATTAAAACATCAACTTTGGGACTTTAGCCAAGCCTTAGGAAACCAATTTTGATCAAAAATGATTTTCATATTTTCAGTATTTTTTCAACATTTTTATTTCAAAAATTCATAGAAAACCAAGAAAAAATGAGAAAATTACAAAATCAACATTGGAATCCTTGGCCGAGCCTAGGGAACTAACTTTGACCAAAAATGAATTTTCATATTTTTTGTATTTTTTGAATATTTCTCAAAAAAATACAAAAATAATTGAAAATTAGGAAAAATAACATTTGATGCCATAAAAATATAAAAAAATATATAGTCAATATTTTTCTTTTAATTTTCTCTTCATTTTGGCCAAAGAAAATCTGCAAAAATTAATCTAGATTCGGGAATTACTTTATAATCTCATTTTCATGTTAATTAAAAAAAATTTATTAGAGAAAATTCATTTTAGCTCTCGATGTTTGCATTTCTCGAGTCGTGACGTTGTCCTCTAATATGATGGCTCTCTGCCATCTGAGCTTGGGAATCTGTCCAAATTGGAGCAACTTACTTTGAAGGTTTCAGAGTTAATGGTGAAGATTCTGTCACCATTTTTCAGGCTTAAAAATATTATAAAGGGTATGTTTTCATATTTTTGTAGCTTCAATGCTATTTTTATTACATATTTTCCTATTTTTTGAAAAATATTAAAAAAACAAAAAATATGAAAATTATTTTTGTTTCAAAAATGGTTGCCTAGCTTAGCCAAGGCTTCCAAAGTTGATTTTTTTTTAATTTTCTCATTTTTTCTGATTTTCTATGAATTTTTGAAAATAAAAATGTTGAAAAATACTAAAAATATGAAAAAATCATTTTTTGATCAAAATTGGTTCCTAGGCTTGGCGAGGTCCCCAAAGTTGATTTTTTAATTTTATGAATTTTTATGGTTTTTTTATTAATTTTAAAAGAGAAAAGATGATTAAAAATCAAGTGTCAACAGCTGCCCCTTTTTGAAAGGAAGCTCGGTAGAGGTTCATTTCAAAGACAAGATGACACTTGAATCCTAACTGACTCAACCTAAGAAATAAAAAGAATTCGTGACATTTGATCTCCAATACCTCTCTGTGTAAGTTCTAATCCAGTCTGAGCTTCCGGACGCTCTTATGAAGTGAGAGAGAGATAGAGAGGAGAGTTTACCTGGTACTTACTTGCCCATTGTATGGCTGTTGCCTGACATAAATGCTATTTGAACAAGCACCCAAGATTCATCCTAAGGATACTCTAGAGAGATTAAGTTTTAACCGTATGATAGGTCAACTCATGACAGAATTCCAATTGAAAGGATTCTAGTAGCGATCTATCCTACTTAGAGGATTCGCCTGCATTTTGACCCGTATGGTGGGTTGTACCATGATAGAATCCTGATAAATGGATCCTACTGAGTGGTTTACCCGATGTAGGTTTTACCGAAGAAAATGCCTGTAAGAAGGACTTTGTGCTGTTGACACCTGATTTTTAATCATCTTTTCTCTTCTAAAATTAATAAAAAAATCCATAAAATTATAAAATTAAAAAATCAACTTTGGGGACCTTGGCTAAGGCTAAGGAACCAATTTTGACCAAAAAATTATTTTTCATATTTTTGCATTTTTTAATATTTTTTCAGAAATTAGGAAAATATTTAATAAATAATAGCATTTGAGGCCACAAAAAAAATAAGAAGAAAGAGTTAGTATTTTTCTTTTAATTTTCTCTTCATTTTGGCCAAAGAAAATCTGAAAAAAAAAATTAATCTAGAATCGAGAATTACTTTGTAATCTCGTTTTCAGATTAATTGAAAAAAAATTATAGAAAATTCATTTTATCTCCGTAATTTTCGATTCTAGAGTCGTGACACTGTCCTCTAGTATCCAAAATTTCTATTTCAGCCCGATAGTGCCGAAATTTTTGAATTTTGACAAAGAGAGTTTAATTAGAATTTTTATTCTCAATTTAGTCCCTGATTGACCAAGAATGAAAATAAAATTTTTCGGGGGCTACCCATGAAAATCAAAACCCATCATCGAGAAAAATGGCTCAAAAGAAAGCGGACCAAAAGAATAAACAAAAAAAAAAAGAAGAAGCAAAAGAAGAAGAAGGATTGTAACCACCACGAGATAGTTCCCATCCGAGATCCTTTGTCATTCGTGCATGCTAACTACTAGCTTAGAAGAATGCAGGAATTATATTAGTAGGTTTAGCTGGTCCCTCTAGTGCTGGAAAGATTTTATTTACAGAAAAGAAAAGGAAAGTGGCGAATAATTGAGAGAGGAAGAGGTTTTTACTTAAGAAAAAGAAAAGAACCATGCGATGTTTAGACATTTCAGTTGCAATTTTCATGTCCAGAGCTCAATGACTAATGTGAGAGTCCAACAAGCACCCACCACCAATTCAAGTCACGGCGCCTCGTTACTCTTGTCACCAATACTCACTATCTCAGCGACACCGGGATCAATACAGTCTGAACAACACTGAATCAACGACCTTGCTGGTCTTGCTTGCACAAAATCTCAACCTTTGCTGATTTGCTTCGTTCGTGTTTCAAACGGCGGTCAAAGGAGCTTAATTGGACAGATAGCAAAAGGACACGCCACGCCTATTATTTGCAGAGGAGGAAATGATTGAACGACAAAAAGAAGAGAAAATGGGGGGGCTTGGATTAAAAAAAATAAAAAAAGGGGACAGGCAGGACAATGCTTTTTGGTGGAGTGGAGAATGAGTGGGGGGAAATGATAAAAAAATGGGAGTCATTCAGCAACTTGAGGGGGGGGGGGGGGGGGAAGGACTCATGTTTACGAGGGAAAAATCTGAGAGGAAGGGGATTTCCTGCCTTTTTCTTTCGCTCTCTCGATGCCCTTTCTTCTGGGCTAACTCATCAGGAGAAGAAGAAGAGCGTATTTTTTTTTCTCCAGGACCCTTGATTCTTCATGTGAATGTCCTCTGGTTTGTCTGCTCAAACTTGGTTCTTACCGAGAGATTTGATTCTCTACTGCAACTACGGTGTCCTGCGTCGATCACGAGCCAGTCCAAATCCAAAATTGTTTTGTCGGTCGACGGTCATGGTGCTCGAGGAGATGGTATTAGTAATGATACTGCGGCTGTTGGAAATTCGAAGGTCACCGTAGAGATGGCAAACAGCATTGTTGCGCCCGAAGATCTTGAAGCCTGGGAAGGATTGAATTCCCATAGATAGATATATTTCCATGGGGTAAGGTGTAAACTGTCATGATGAAAAGGGATTGTGAGATAAGAGGCCACCCCGAGAGATAGACGGGACATAACACCCTTTTCCTGATCCCCTGACTCGCCTTCTATTGCTCTGTCCTAAGGCTGTTACGCTTTACGTCTACATGTATGGTTTGAGTGAGCGCGTCAGCTCAGAAGCGTTCACAGTTGGTCATCCTTGAGGAGGTATGGTGGAGTCTGTGATTGCTTCTTCTTGTTTTTGCAGAAGCAGAAGTAGAAGCCGGGCTCATACTCCTCCTCCTCATTCTCGCTCCCTCACCCTCAAAATCACCTTCACGTTCTCCTCTTCAATCCACCACAAGCCCCCCTCCCTTTTCCCTCGCAATCCTCCCCCGTTCATTCTTGTTCTACCCCTGCTACTCCCACCGCCGCTTCTGCTCTCGACTCCGAAGTCCCTCGTCCCCGGGGATCGTCGCCTTCGGCGGAGAGGAGCAGGCAATGGGATTCTCTCACTGCCAAGTTCGCGGCTTCCTCAAACTTCCCCTTCTTGTTGCTGCAGCTCCCTCAGATCATCCTCAATGCCCGCAACCTTTTATCCGGCAATCACTCTGCCCTCCTCGCCGTCACTTGGCTGGGTATGCTTACCGATCTACTGGGCAACCTTTCCTGCTTTCTTACTTCATAAAGAAGAGAGAAAAGGAGGCGGTCGTGGTTCAGACGCTGGGCGTGGTCTCCATCTACGTCGTTGTCTCCCAACTTGCCATCGGACGCGCCATGCCCCTCCCCATCTTCTTCGTTACTTCCCTCGTCATCGCCACTGGCCTCCTTCTCAACTTCTCCAACTACTTCCACTTGCTCCCTCCCTCCCTTGGGTCCTTCTGGGAAGACTTCATCACCATTGGCGGCCTCTCCGTTCTCCCTCAGGTCATGTGGTCTACTTTTGTCCCTTACATTCCACATAGCATCTTGCCCGGATCAATTGCTTGTTTCATTGCTTTTGTGATGGTTCTTATGGCAAGAACGGGGAAACTTTCAGAGAAAGGTGTCAGATTTGTGGGAGCAATAGCTAGATGGACAGCTGCACTTCTCTTCATGTGGATGCCAGTCTCACAAATGTGGACAAATTTTCTGAATCCTAATAACATCAAGGGCTTATCTGCATCGTCAATGTTGCTTGCCATGAAGTGAGCATTGTGGGTGGGGCCAACTCTTATGATCAAAGCATTTCATCTAAATTTGGTCAAGATGAATGTTGTGGCACGAGCTTTGAAGACCGCAGGCTATTATTCAATCTCAGGCTGGATCTCAAATGTTAGGGATAGCACCTGAACGTGTTCCGTTGCCACTTAACCTCGCAGACGACAAACCAATCTATGTCAATGCAAAACAATATCACGGAATTCTTCAGAGGAGGCAGTCACGTGCAAAGCTGGAGGCTCAAAACAAACTAGTCAAAGCTCAAAAGCCTTATCTTCATGAGTCAAGGCATCTTCATGCACTGAATAGGGTCAGAGGATCAGGCGGCCGCTTTCTCAGCATGAAAAAGCTTCAGCAGCTCAGCCTAGCTTCAAGCAATCACAGCCCATGTGCCACTGGACCTAGAGATCGAAATAAAGACGGTTGTGGACCAGAAACTCACTAAGTGGGAGCCAGTGAGGGGTAGTTCGCTTCGACCATGACTTTTAACACCTAGAGTTTTGCAGCTGTAGCTTGTGTCCCACAGGTCTGACGTCCACCGTGAGGCATATTACAAGCCAGTCGCTTGGTCGCCGCTATGCCCCATAGAGTGCATCCCCTCGAGCACTCCGCCATGAAGCACCGAGTTCATCATTCAATCCAATCCGCAAGCCTCATTGGATCGTTGATATACAATCTATTGAAATCTGTTCAAAATTTGGACAAACTCCAAATTAGGCAAAAGGGCAACTCCACATCGACGGCAAATCCATGGAGGTGTGAAATTGGCCCAGACAAGCTCTTAAGTGCCCATTAAATTCTCAGCCGACCCGTCTATGAATTTTGGTTCGAATTGTCGAATCAATTCATTGCATTTTATTTTAAAGGATTCAAACCCCAGAATGGGAAGGGCAAAGCCCACCCACTGGAGATCATTTATTTACTGCATTTAATTTCTGCAACATTAAATCCTAAAATGGAAATGGCAAAGCCCACCCACTGGAGGTCATTTATTTACTGCATTTAATTTCTGCAACATCAAATCCCAAAATGGGAAGGGCAAAGCCCACCCACTAGAGGTCGTTAATTTCCTGCAATTTAATTTCTGTATAATCAAACCCCATGATGGGTAGGCCGAGGCAAGGTCGAACCCCTCGTTGGAGGTCTTTTATTTATTTCAATTTAATTCCTATGCCATCAAACCCTAAGATAGATAGGTCGAGCCTAGGCCGAGTCCCTCGTTGGAGGTCTTTTATTTATTACAATTTAATTTCCTGCAATTTAATTTCTGTATCATTAAACCCCAAAAGGGAGAGCCAAGCCAAGGCTGGGCCATCCATTGGAGGTCTTTACTTACCGTCATTTAATTTCCTGTAATTTAATTTCTGCACTATTAAACCCTAAAAGGGAGGGCCAAGCCAAGGTTGGGCCGTCCATTGGAGGTCTTTACTTATCGTTATTTAATTTCCTGTAATTTAATTTCTGCACCATTAAACCCCAAAAGGGAGGGCCAAGCCAAGGCTGGGCCATCCAATGGAGGTCTTTACTTAGCGTCATTTAATTTCCTGCAATTTAATTTCTGTACCATTAAATCCCAAAAGGGAGGGCCAAGCCAAGGCTAGGCCATCCAATGGAAGTCTTTACTTACCGTAATTTAATTTCTTGTAATTTAATTTCTACACCATTAAACCCCAAAAGGGAGGGTCAAGCCAAGGCTGGGCCATCTATTGGAGGTCTTTACTTACCGTCATTTAATTTTCTATAATTAAATTTCTGCACCATTAAACCCCAAGAATAGGCCGAACCAAGGTTGAGCCATCCACTGGTGGTACTTTACTTTATGCAATTTAATTTCTAAATCATCAGACCCAGAATGAGTAGGCCGAGCCACCTGCTGGAGGTCGCAACATTGCACAGAAGTTGTTAGCTCACTCCCTCTTTCGGCTTCAGGGAATTTTTAATACTTTGAAAATACCAAAAAATTTCACTCATATGCATCCCATCTAAATAGTGAAAATACAAAAGAAGAACACCCCGCTAGAGCCTTAGGAGTAAACCAAGCCTGAGTTGCCAAATTAGGATATCCATGAAATTAAGGTACCGAAAGGGCATTACTTTTAATTAACTAGTGTAACCAAGTCCCCGAACTCATAATCTCTGGTTCGTAGAAGTAATTTAGTTCTCCTGCTAATTTACTTAGGTTTCTAATCAACCTACCAATAACGATTAGTGGCGACTCCAAATTTTAAAATTATTAGAATAAAAACCCAAAGTCGCGATTCGGTAGGGCTTGGGAGAGTCCGCATTAGGTTAGTCAATCTAATTAAGCTGATAATCCGTTCACCCGATCGATTTGAAAATTAATTTTCTTTCGGGTCGCGACATGTGTCTGTAAGAAGGACTTTGAACATGGTTCACCTGATGTGGGATCTACCAAAGGAGTGCCTGTAAGAAGGACTTTGTGCCTGTAGGAAGGACTTTGTGTCTTTAGGAAGGACTTGGTGCATGTAGGAAAGTCTTTTAAAAACGGACTGTTCCGTATTGGGGTTTCCAATGGAAGGGCTCCAGAGACAGGATACCCTACCAAAAGGGTTCCTTTATGTGGTGCCTGTAATTCAGGACTTGAAAGCGAACCGTTCCGTATTGGGGTTTCCAATGGAAGGACTCCGTGACTCGGCATGTCTTAAATGTCATCCCTTTTTGCGTAGACAAAAGAGGTATTGACTGACAAAATGACGGTGCAAATCTGGGATCTAGGGAGACCAGAAATCCCGCAGAAGCTCAAACCCAATTTAACTTATCTTGAAGGTGCCATTCTAAGATCTTGGGGGACTAAGAATCCTGCAGAAGCTCAAACCCGATTTAACTTACCTTGAAGGGTGCCATTTTGGGATTTGGGAAGACCAAGAATCCTGCAAAAGCTCAAACTCGATTTTTCTTACCTTGAAGAGTGCCATTCTGGGATCTGGAAAGACTAGGAATCCTGCAGAAGCTCAAACCCAATTTACATTCTCCTGTCGCTTTAGGGATAAGCCAAAGAGGCAGAGATTAAGAACACGAGAGTGGGTTGATCGTGAACTAATGAAGGTCTCATGAGAACATGTCGTTCACGCGTCGAAAGGGTTCAAAAAACTTACTAGGGTCTTTTGAGTTAATGATCAAGGTATAGGCAGGCTTACTGTGTCCTGCCTATTTGTTCAATAAATGATTGTATGTACCGCACTGGATTCAAACACCCTAACAATCGTCAGAATTCATTCCCTTGAAAGGTTCAGGTTGAAGATATACTTACCTGCTGATTCGGAAGAAATACCCGATGCTTTCTTGCCAACTAGGTTTATTCATTCAACAATTGCCGAATGGATTCGAGACTTTTGAAAGATAAATCGAACATCAGGAGCGTGTTACCTATCAGGTAGTGTTAGAGGTAACATGTGCAAGCATTTTCATCACTGAGTTCATTGGTTTATGCAAAACTTATTCAACTAAGTTTGCAATGATTAGAAGCAGTCTGTGTAACAACTCATGATGCAATCAATAAAACTATTCTGTCAAGTTTGCATTACCAATTATGTTTAAGGAGATGATCATGGTATGAACATCTCGAATGTAATCTGAATGGGGGACTTCAGTCCGAGAGGACTTCCTCTCATTCTCGACAAAAGCTGTTTACCCTTATTGCAGGGTTAAAAGAAATCACTCAATCTTACCATCATTGCATTCAGCAAGGGTCTAAGTAATCTCGCAATTGGTACAATCCAGCCAATCTGGAGGTCTTAATAAGGATCATAATGTAGGCTGGGTCAAAGGCTTATCAAAGGGGACTCTTTTGAGCCAAGGCTATTGAGAAAAAGGTTTTCATTATCTGCTCTAGGTTTACAAGTCAAGAACCCTACAAAAAATGGGAGAGAAATAATCTTGCTTGTACCTTTCGAGCGATGCTTAAAATTATTCAACTCTATGTTAACTCAAGCGCCTTAATCAGAAAAGACTTTCAAGGGTTGTAACGTAGGCTAGGATTGAGGATCGAAGAAGGCTTATTTTGGCTCAGAAGATATATGAGGTGAGTTTGACATTGGTAATCATTGCATCTTTGCCACCAGTCTTGATCTTCTAGAATAATCCTCAAAGGACACCATCGTTGTATGAGGAAGGTGTCAACTTCTGCTGATACTGCTGTCGCTTCCGAGCGGTATAAACTTCAACTGAGTACATTTTGTAATTTGACTCATTCAAAGAGTTTCCTTTTGCAACCATATCCCATTGGGGATTTACATTGATTTGAATGGGCATTGGCCTTGCTTTTGACTGGTGCTTTGCTTTAAACTTCCCCTTGCACTTCCGCCGCAGGTGGTACTAGGCCTGCCAGTACTTATTGAGCGGGATCAGCAGGTACGCGCCCTAGTCCCTGTACGCCAACGGGACTCTCACCTCTACCATCTCCTCTTACATCGGCATGCTCCTTTTTGACGATCCTTTCTTCTCCTTTGATCCGTGCAGGGAGTGTCATCTTGGTAGTCTAAGCTACACTCAGGGAACATGGCCAACTTCATCTAGAGTGGGGCCACTGTTCATTCTTTAGAAGAGGGGACAGCCTTCGCCATCTTCATGACATTATGTTCCTCCCCTTTGTTCTTCCCCAAAGCCCCATTTTTCTCTCTACTTTCAAGTGCCGAGTCCCTTTCGGTGGCCTTGGATTCGTTGCTCCACTTTCCTTTTTCTTTGTTTTCATGATAATGCCTTCCACCATTCTTCATCCTTCTTTTTGGCCTACCCTCGTCACTGAAAGCCCCAACTTTTGGTGAACCTCTTTCGCGGTGGACCCTGAGGTCACCCAGCATGTCTGCATACCTTCGAGGGTAGGGCGATGATTTATTTCCACCATTTATGTGAGAAATGTATTTACCATCAGGGATATCATTAGATGTTTTGCTTTTCTCGTTTTATCTTCTTGCGCACGATCAGAGCTTGGAAGGAAATGCTATTGGATGCACGTGAGCTTTGGGTCTTGTGAATTTTTGGTTGACCAAGTCAAATAGTTGACTTGGTCAATCTTTATTATCTCTTTTCTATTTCAACACCCATTTGACTCTTTTTGCAACATTTGATAATTTCTTGAACTTTTGGACCAAAAACGTAACTTTGGAAAAACAAAATAGAGGGGAATGTTACGAATGCAAAAATGCAAAAATCGAAAATTACAGAGCTAAAATGAATTTTCTATAAATTTTTAATATTTTTATTTTTATTTTATATTCTGAAAATGAGATTAACAAGTAATTCCCGATTTCAAATTAATTTTATAGATTTCTTCAGTCAAAATGAAGAGAAATTAAAAGAAAACTACGGACTATTTTTTCATATTTTTGTGGCTTCAAATGCTATTTTTATTAAATATTTTCCAAATTTTCGAAAAATATTAAAAAAATACAAAAAACATGAAAAATTATTTTTTGTTCAAAAATGGTTGGCCTAGGCTTGGCCAAGGCTTCCAAAGTTGATTTTTTAATTTTCTCATTTTTCTTGATTTTCTATGAATTTTTGAAAATAAAAATGTTGAAAAAATACTAAAAATATGAAAAAATCTTTTCTGCCAAAATTGGTTTCCCTAGGCTGGTTGAGATCCCCAAAGTTGATTTTTTAATTTTATGAATTTTTATTTTATGGATGTTTTTATTAATTTTAAAAGAGAAAAGATGATTAAAATCAGGTGTCAACATGCACCATCAAATCCCTGAAAGGGTAGGCCAAGCCAAGGCCAGGCCGCCCATCAGAGGTTCTTTATTTTGCTGTCCTTACTTTCCACAGTTTAAATTATGCACCATCAAACCCCCGAAAGGGTTGATCGAGCCAAGGCCGGGCCGCTCATTGGAGGTCCTTTATTTGCTGTCTTTATTTCTGCAATTTAATTTCTGCACTATCAAACCCCAGAATAGGTAGGTCAAGCCAAGGCCGAGCCTCCTATTGTAGGTTCTTTATTTGCTACATTACTTTTCTGCAATTTAATTTTTTGCACATTAAACCCTAGAAAGAGCAGGCCAAGCTAAGGTCGGGCCATCCATTGGAGGTCCTTTATTTACTGTCATACTTTCTGCAATTTAATTCTGCACCATTAAACCCCAAAAGGGTAGGCTGAGCCAAGGCCGGGCCGCCCATTGGAGATCCTTTATTTACTGTCCTACTTTCCACAGTTTAATTTCGGCACTATCAAACCCCAGAATGGTAGGCCAAGTCGAGGCTGAGCCTCCCTATTTGAGGTCCTTTTATTTGCTGAATTTACTTTCTGCAATTTAATTTTGCATAATCAAACTCCAGAATGAGTAGGCTGAGTCACCTGCTGAAGGTCGTAACACTGCATAGAAGTCGTTAGCTTACTCCCTCTCTGGGCTTCAGGGAATTTTTAATACTTTGAAAATACCAAAAAATGTCGTCCATGTGCATTTCATATAACGTAGCTCATGTGTATTTTGCCATGCCGCATATGTATTTGTATTGTCGTTGATTTATGCGTATTCATCTAGAAAATTCAAAGGAAAAATTCCAAAAAACTAGAAACGAGCCATTTCGACTGGCCATCCTATTTTTGATGATTCCATTTCCTGATCTTTTCAAAAATGACGGTTTTGTCCTCATAGGTAATTGTCTTGAAAAATTTTGAAAAATTCATAAAATTTCCAAAACTATGAAAACATGGCCATTCACTGCCCAATCCTATTTTTGATGATTTCCTTTTCTCTCTCTTCAAAAATTGACGATTTTTACCCCTCATAGAGGGTAAATTGTCTTGACAATTTCAAAAATTCAGAAAAAATCTCAAAAATTAGGAAACCGGGCCCATTTAACAGCGAATCCTATTTTTGAATGATTTATTTCGCGTGTCGCATTCCGCATGTTCCATTCACGATCTCCTGTATGCATTCCAAGTATTGCACGATTCGTGTACACATGTTACATACGCATGTCCATCGTATGCCTAGTCGCGATCGCACGTCACGTCGTATGTCGCGTTCGCATGTTGTATACAGGTGTCCTTCGTATTGCATGCCGTTCATACTCTTTGACCCGCATGTCATATTTTACATCTTCAGATCCGCATAATCGTATTCGTATTATTCGTATCCGCCTGTTTGTGTTCGTATGCATACATAATCCTGTTCCACAGTACGTTGTCACTTCTGCCATGTTATCGTTTGCGTGTCGCATCCGCTATGACTACATCGCATGCTGCATTTTACGTGCCCACGTTTTGCATGTACATACTGCACGTTTGCGATGTCATATTTTTATAACCCATACTCGTATATTACATGATTGCATGTTCGCTGTTCGCATGTATAAAAACGTTTCGCGTGTCTATTTTATATATTCATGTTTTGCTTATCCAGCACCAATTACCATTCATGCATTCCATTTAAAAGTGAAAGTACAAAAAAGAGATCACCTCACTAGAGCCTGTAGAGCACCAACCCGAGTTTGCAAAATAGATATTCCATGAAATTAAGGTACCGAAAGGGCATATTTTTAATTACTGGTGTAACCAATTCCCCGAACTCATAATCTCTGGTTTTAAAGTAATTTAATTCTCCCGCTAATTTACTTAGGTTTTTTAATCGACCTATCAAAAATGATTATGGCTAACATCCAAATTCTAAATCATGTGGAACAAAACCAAATTGCAATTCGGTAGGGCTTGGGGAGATCCCGCTTTAGGTTAGACTATCTATTAACCTATAATCTGTTACTTTGAAATTTTTGCACGCGATTGAATTTTCTGGTCACGACCGCTTGCCGACTCCACTGGAGATGAAAATTTTTTGCATTTTCGAAAATAGAAGGCACTAATTGGAAGTACTTGAATTTTTTTCTAAATTTTAAAAGTCTTAGTGGACTTAGGACAATGAAAATTTCATGGATATCTCACTTTTGGCGATCTTACTTGGATCATCATCCTTTAGGTGTTAAATGGTTTTGTAATGGGAGTTTATAAGGGGTGGAGTGTTTTTGACTAACCCTTTATTTTGCAGGCTTGGGTGTTGGGATTGTTTGTTTAATTT
>JAGVVM010016598.1:0-13537 GCA_019149425.1 Psidium friedrichsthalianum
TTTTAGAGAGTAACCGCTTTATCAACTTTGTTCTTTGTGTTTGATTATAAATAGTTGGGAAAGGGACTTTGTGAATGATCCGCAATCAATAACACTTATCATTTTTCCCCCACACTTTAATTTATCATTCTTTATCCTTTTTTTTTTGACTTTCTTTAATACCTCATCATATACCAAATACTTCCTATCTGAATCACCACAAAAAATCTAATTCTTCTAAAAACCGAAGAACAAACATTTGGTGATAAATATTTCGTCCCAAACCATTTCTAGGGAAACGCCTTCGTTGAATTTATACTTCTCATACCTACTTCTACAGTCTGTGAAGCTGAGGTTGAGCGTCGACTCTACATCGACATAACATCCTATATCAGTTGCTTGGTGTGACCTAAGCATGTGTCGCAATCCTCATGAAGTCGGAGACCGATGTATGGTCTGCTATATCATGCAGGAGATCATCGACAGCCTCATTATACGCCCAGGTTGTTCCCGTGTCCTCAATTGCAGGTTTTGTGTACGAATGTTTCTCTAGACTAACATTACATGAACAAAAAACTGCTATTATTATAGTTGCAATTTTGTGGAATGAAGCCATGTGTCTCTTACCTCCTTTTGTTACTCTTGATATCATATAAGAGCTGTGTCCAAGAAAATTATGCTTCTCATAGGCTTTTCCACTCTTTTACATTGATTTTCTTCTTTGACTCCTTGGTCGGAAATTTTATGTCTGGAATTTATCTACCCTCAAGAATGTAGGGTAAAGTTCCTGCTTTAGTGGTAGTTCAAATCTTCGTCTCACAAAATGAGGAAGTTATCACCATCTTATTGAACACGAGTATCTTTTGAGCCGGCCTCTTGTCACATTTTATTTTTCCGCGAGTCTGGAAATATGACTTCTTAATTTCGGTGAAAATTACGTTAATTCAACTATTAAATCGAGGGGATTTTGATAGGTTGATAATTCCTAATGGGTGTGTTTGTTCGTGAAAAATGAATACTTAAAAATCATTTTTAAAAAATGAACGCTTCTATCGCTTATAAAAGTGAATAAACAGAAAACGCTCACGTAAAAGATTAAGACATAAATTGTTGTCAATATTAAAAATAATTTCGAGCGACAAAAGCAAACATATTAGTTGGAAAATGTTTTTCAGATCATCTTAATTTTTTCACGAAATAAACATAGCCTAGATACCATCCAAGTATAAATGAATTACACACATTGCATCCTCTATTTTTCAAGAACACATCTTTACATCCTCTCGCTTTTGCATTGGGAAAATTAACCAAAAAATTCACTAAATATTTGCAATTGTGCCAATTCATTTTTCAACCTTTTTTTTTTTTTTTTTTTCCAATTGAGTCCTAAACCTTTTTCATTTGTGCCAATTCAGTTTATCTGTTTATTTTTACCAAAAATTGCTGATGTAACGTATGTGATCCGATGTAGATGATTTTTATAATATTTCAATAATATTTCAGATTCTTATTATTTTTAATTTTTAATTTTTAATTTTCCTTTCTCCTTTTTGTCTTTTTGTCTTTTCTTTCTCTTTCTTTAATTTGCTTACCATCCTTCTTCTTCTCCGGCCAGTCTTTAGAAAGAGAAAGCAAAGATCAAAACAAAAAAAATTCAAGAAATATCGAAATATTATTAGAAATCATCCGTGTCAACGCTGATCATGTCACGTTAGTGTCGGCCATGCCACATCACCGGTTTTGGGGAAAATTAGTTGGATGAACTAATTAGCACAAATGCAAAAGATTAAAGACTCAATTAGCCAAAAAAGGGTTTAGGATTGAATTGAACAATTGTAATACAGCTTTACTACTTCTGATTTTGATAATTCCTCTCCTTTGTCAGGATGGGGTGAGTCGCTAGATTCATCTCCCACACCGTACTTTTTTTAAAACTCAGTTGTCACGCCCCGACCCGGCGAGCCACGCGACATCCCTATTACCTGTACGATCGATTGGATAACAGGAAAACGACGCCCAGGATACTCGTCGTTGTCCAAACGATCTCAGAGTTCCTTAGGCAACGGAAACGAGCTCCTTCAACTTCATGCACAGAAAGGGATAGATAGAGAGACCAACCAATCTAATTTACATCAAACCACTCCTTATATTACATCATATTATATACATCGGTTGGGCGACATCAAATATGCACAAATCAAAATTCATGTCGTCCTTTGACATCTTATAGCTCGACCTTTAACAAAAAGGGCTTAGGTCGGCAATTTCTATCTTTGACTACAAGCAAACCATACAAATTTCTACAAAAGGGCTTCAACTCCAACTGTGCTCATCAACGCATCAGCCCCACCATCCGATCCAAGAAAAAGCTGAGTTTCCGACTCAATATCCACTCGATCCCCTACCTTACTAGGATCGCATTCACTGCGGCGGTCTGGGGTCTGAAAAATGGGAAAATCACCCATGAGAACTAATCTCAGCAAGTTCACCCTAAATCCCTCTCAGGATACCAAATATCCAGAGACCCCAACTCCAGTAAGCAATCACAAAGTAATCACAACACGTTGTACCCAAACAATATCACATGCAGAGGATAGCCGTCAATATAGTACTTGCCCTCATGGGCCAAGAATACAAATAAAATAGTCTCAATTTCAGATAGCAAGTTCAAATGCATGTGTATGGCCATTGTTTCAGTCTCAACTCTTGCCTCATTAATCCTTAGGACCAGCGTAATGAAACCGCCTCAGGTCTGTACTCAACCCGCGTAATAATAACCGCCTCAGGTTGGTACCCGTGCCTCAGCCCGCGTAATAGTACCCCGGGGTGCCTCAGACTGGTACACGTGCCTCGACCCGCGTAATAGTACAGCCTCAGGTCGGCACCCTCATTTCTTCATCAATTACCCCGCGTAATGGTACCAGCCGGCCTCAGGGTTTCATTTCTCACAACATTATCTGCCGTGCCATCATTAAGACACCATTCTTATCAAGCAATTCCAATTGCGTTCGATAAATTAAACGGCATAATCAGGCAGATAATTCAAATGTATGTCATCAAATGACTCATACACAATTCAAGCCAAGCAGATTCGAATACATAATCTCGACTCAATAAAAGCATCTAAGCCGATCATTTTTGCTAGCAATTGCAATTGCATCAGAGATTAGCTATCCTGTCCTTTCCCACTTTGAATCGTCAATTGGGCCCATGACATCACGTGAACCCTTTTTAAGCTCACAAGGATGGTCCTCAAATCTCATCACCCGTATCGTTCAAAACCTCTAAAGTGTCGCAATTGACACCCTCACTTCCAAATTGGGTCCATATTGATCCCCGATTGATCAATTTTCTCATTTCTCAAGCTCCAGACACCGCGGGGCCCACAATCGCACTCAAAGATAGAATTATTTATTCAGAAACAGCCACAATTCAAGTGCGTCCATGCACTATATGTCTCAACGCCACTATATAACACAAATATCCTCAAAGTCAGTCATTTTCCTCAAGCGATCTACCCCGTATCGCGTCCTAGAGCTGATCCAAGCAATATCTTACCATCCTACAAAGAGAATATGCTTAAGGATGCACTTACCAAAGAGAAAGCTTGACAAGCTGTGGAAACAAGCTGAATGGACGAAGGACAACCGGCGAAAACGAGACCAAGGGGGGTGTGGACGGCGGAGCACGACGGCAAGGGAAGAGAACGGCTAAACCAAGAGAAACCGGGGCTGTGAGGGGCTGTTTAGGTACCAAAACGAACTAGAAATCACATATTTGACATGGAATGAGATCTAAGGGCAGCCGAGGTCGACATAATCATTTTGAGCTAAAACAGAAATTCGGCAACCCGAGAAAACAGTTTCGTTCGACTGATACGAGAAAATACATTTGAAGGGTCAAACGACCTCGGATTGAGCGATTCAAGTTGGGTTAGAACCGTCAGACATTGAACTACAACATATCCAAAAATTAAGAGAATCCAACTTACAGATTTTTGTCAGTGGCCGGTTGAAGTCTGCAGCAGAATTTGGAGCCAAATGAGAGGGAGGGAGAAAAGAAGGAAAGTTTTCCCCCGTGAGAGAAAAAAGAAAGAGGGATGGTGATCTGCCGTAAGAGGGAAGAAGAAGAGAGAAAAAGTCAAATGGTCTTCCCAAAATAATATTTTTTTATTTAAAAATATCTCAAAATATTAATTAAATAATCAAAATATCTACTTACTATTCATCGATTTGACCAAAAGTTGGTCAAAGCTTATCCAATCTGGTCAAAACTTGGAGAGCAAGGTTTGACTAGTCAATCCTCAAAATTCGTGCCAAAACGGGACTGATTGGGACAGAATCGGTGTTATTTTGGCTCAATCGCGAAGGGAAAATGACTCGAGATGATCTCGGAAAATTTTTCTGACTTCTCTAAAATTCATCTCACACCCTAGCCACTGAATCTAGAGCAAATCGGGGACTCGACAGAAATTTCTAATTTTTTGCCTTTCTTCTCGACACTCCGAGTCCAAACTATCAATTTCCGAACCTTCCTCGTCAATATCCAAATTTAGCAACTGCAACGCTCTTGAAAATCGATTGTCCTATTCGGAAACTCAATTCGTGGCCAAATTCATTAGATAGCAGCTATAATGAAATTCTCAAATTACGGGTGGCTGTTAGGAGTTACGCGTATCGACCAATTGGTCCACGTACGTATTTTCCTAGATAGCCCTTCCCTTTTGGTCAGTTATCTCAAGTGATCAGTTTCGAGTGGACTTCATTAATAGTGCATCCATGACATATCCATTCTATATTCAGTCCCAAACAGGGTCGAAATTCAGATGTTCACAAGTTGCCGCTACCACTTTTTTAATGCCCACTACTTATCCACTGCGCTCCATTCACGATAGTCCTTTTTTCTGGTACTGCATCTCTCCTTTTTGCTCTTCATTCTTAGTTTGAACCTTTCCGTTTGGGCATGGCACGAGAGTGAAAGAGAGAAATAGAATGGCAAGGAAAAGGCAAACGTCCAATGCAGGAAAAAGTACAAAAAATATTTCCTAAATTTATTGTACCTGTATTACTTCATATATTAAACCTTTCAATTGTGTCATTTTAATTCCGATCATTCATTTGTGTCAATTTCATTATAATTCTTTTGACGATTTATCATGTTAGTACATCTGTCAATTTGGGCAAAAAATATTATGTGAACTTTGACCATTCTTACATGGCATGGTCGGTCTGACACGGACAATTTATTAATTATATTTGATATTCTTGATTCTTTTTTTTTCATTTTTTGTACGTTTTTTATTTCTTTTATTTTTTCTTTTCATTTTGACTAGCAAGGTCGCAGCTCACTCAAGCCCTCGATATGATCGGGGGGTCTGGGCAAGGGCTACCTCACCCTCGGCAATGGGTCACGAAGGCCATGGGTTCGTCACTTAGGCGAGGCATCAATGCCCTAGGCGAGGTGGCACTTGCCAAGAGGTCATGGAGGGCTTGCTGGCCCTCACTTAGTGGCTGTTGAGGATCGTCGGTGACCTTCGTCGACTGAAATAAAGGAAAAAAGAAAGAAAGAAAGAAAGAAAGAAAGAAGAAAGAAAAAAGATTAAAAAATAAAATTCTGATTTTTTTCTAAATTAACAAGACCTTGTATCCATGAAATCTATAGTTCGCAAAGTATCATAGTAAGATTAGTGGCACTTCTAATCAAATGAAATTTCATGTTTAACCTTGATTAAATTACGATCTCAAAGTGCGATGGTATGATTTGGGAGAGTCTAAAAAACCGCGGCTTGACGGCCATTTCTATTCTAGAATTGATTTCTATTTCTATTTGTGGATGAGTTTATGAGCCAAAAATGCATTTGATAATGACATAAATTTCTAATATTGAACAAAAGTTTGTTTGAAAACAGTTTTAAATGTTTTACTTCTAGAATAGAAGTGGGTGGTGGTTGGTGTGACGACAGCTGGTGGTGGCTTGATGGTTTGTTTGGTAGTGGTCGGCGGTGGCGACGGCCAATGGTGGTCGAGCGGCCACTGGCAATGCTCGTAGGGGCGATGGTCGCGCAGCCGGTAGTGGCCAATAGTGGTGGTCGGAGGTTGGCAGGGGTCGGTGGTGGTCGCAGCCGCCGCAGCGGCCAATTATGGTGGCGACAGCAGTGGTTGTGGCGGCAATGAGAGGTTATTATTTATAGTTTCTGTTCTTCGAGAAGCTATAATTTTTTGTTCTGATTTCCCTTCCAAATCTATTTCTAGAAAAAAAAATTTGTTTCAAAAATAGAAAATAAATTATGTTACCAAACAAGTTTATGTTCCAAACCTATTCTAGAAATAGGTTTGGAATAGAAATAGAGAAGTAGAATGATTGTCATGCACCCCCTTAGTATTTGCTTAATAATTAATTAGCTTTTTTTTGGTGATTCACCTCTGGAAAGGTCGCGACAAATACCTCCATTGGTACATTGTTAAGAAAAGTGCTTAACCATAAAGGATCGTGTTTTGCTTGTTCTCTGGCAGATAATCTTCTTGCTGTATTCGTGAATATTGTAACCTTCCTGCTCTTACTAAATCCTTACTTTTAAGTCACATCTTGTATGAGGATTTTGTGAAAATCAAGACTACTATAGGATGGATAAACAATTCTTAGCCGGTGCATGTGATAACATGACCGATTTTAGGCATATCATGGGCAGTTCAGATTTATTTGAGTATAATATCCGTAATATTCTCAAAGTAGTCCCAATCCAAAACCCTACATCACCCAAGCCAAAGTTATCAATCTCTATTCCTTTGGGATTTATTCAACATGTTTAGTCCAGAGACAAGATCTTCTCTTGAGAAGATCTTGTCTCTGGACTAAACATGTTGAATAAATCCCAAAGGAATAGAGATTGATAAACTTTGGCTTGGGTTGATGTAGGTTTTGGATTGGGGACTACTTTGAGAATATTACGGATATATACTCAAAATAAATCTGAACTGCACCATGACTATGCCTAAAATCGGTCAATGTATCACATGCACCGGCTAAGAATTGTTTATCCATCCTATAGTAGTCTTGATTTTCACAAAAATCCTCATACAAGATGTGACTTAAAAGTAAGGATTTAGTAAGAGCAGGAAGGTTACAATATTCAAGAAATACAGCAAGAAGATTATCTGCAAGAGAACAAGCCAAACACGATCCTTTATGGTTAAGCACTTTCTTAACAATGTACCAATGGAGGTATTTGTCGCGACCTTTCCAGAGGTGAATCACCAAAAAAAAGCTAATTAATTATTAAGCAAATACTAAGGGGGTGCATGACAATCATTCTACTTCTCTATTTCTATTCCAAACCTATTTCTAGAATAGGTTTGGAACATAAACTTGTTGGTAACATAATTTTATTTTTCTATTTTTGAAACAAATTTTTTTTCTAGAAATAGATTTGGAAGGGAAATCAGAAACAAAAAATTATAGCTTCTCGAAGAAACAGAAACTATAAATAATAACCTCTCATTGCCGCCACAACCACTGCTGTCGCCACCACAATTGGCCGCTGCCGGCTGCCGACCACCACCGACCCCTGCCAAAACCTACCGACCACCACTATTGGCCACTACCGGCTGCCGCCGACCATCGCCCCTACCGAGCATTGCCAGTGGCCGCCGACCACCATTGGCCGTCGCCACCGCCGACCACTGCCAACAAACCATCAGCCACCACCAGCTGTCGTCACCAACCACCACCCACTTCTATTCTAGAAGTAAAACATTTCAACTGTTGCAAACAAACTTTTGTTCCAATATTAGAAATTTATGTCATTATCAAATGCATTTTTTGGCTCATAAACTCATCCACAAATAGAAATAGAAAAATCAATTCTAGATAGAAATGGCCGTCAAGCACGCGTAGACTCTCCCAAACTCATACCAATCGCAACTTTGAGATCGTAATTTAATCATTAAACATGAAATTTAATTTGATTAGAGTTGCCACTAATCTTACTATGATACTTTGCGAACTATAGATTTCATGGATACAAGGTCTTGGTTAATTTAGAAAAAAATCAGAATTTTATTTTTTAATCTTTTTCTTTCTTTTCTTCTTTCTTTCTTTCTTTCTTTCTTTTTTTCCTTTATTTCAGTCGACGAAGGCACCGACGATCCTCAACAGCCACTAACGTGAGGGCCAGCAAGCCCTCCATGACCTCTTGGCAAGTGCCACCTCGCCTAGGGCCATTGATGCCTCGCCTAAGTGACGAACCCATGGCCTTCGTGACCCATTGGCCGAGGGTGAGGTAGCCCTTGCCCAGATCTATCGAGGGCTTGAGTGAGCTGCGACCTTGCTAGTCAAAATGAAAAGAAAAAATAAAAGAAATAAAACGTACAAAAAAGAAAAAAAAAGAATCAAGAATATCAAAATATAATTAATAAATTGTCCGTGTCAGCACCGACATGCCATGTAGAATGGTCAAAGTTCACATAATATTTTTGCCCAAATTGACAGATGTACTAAATTGATAAATCGTCAAAAGAATTATAATGAAATTGACACAAATGAATGATCGGAATTAAAATGACACAATTGAAAGGTTTAATACTGAAGTAATACAGGTACAATAAATTTAGAAATATTTTTTGTACTTTTTCCTGCATTGGACGTTGCCTTTTGCCTTGCCATTCTATTTCTCTCTTTTCACTCTCGTGCCCATGCCCAACGGAAAGGTTCAAACTAAGAATGAAGAGAAAAAGAGAGAATGCAGTACCAGAAAAAAGGATATCTTGAATGGAGCGCATGGATAAGTAGTGGGCATTAAAAAAGTGGTAGCGGCAACTTGTGAACATTCTGAATTTCGACCCTGTTTGGGACTTGAATATAGAATGGATATGTCATGGATGCACTATTATGAATTCCACTCGAAACTGATCACTTCGAGATAAACTGACCAAAAGGGAAGGGCTATCTAGGAAAATAGTACGTGGACCAATTGGTCGATACGCGTAACTCCTAACAGCCACCCGTTAATTTGAGAATTTCATTATAGCTGCTATCTAATGAATTTGGCACGAATTGAGTTTCCGAATAGGACAATCGATTTTCAAGAGCGTTGCAGTTGCTAAATTTGGATATTGACGAGGAAGGTTCGGAAATTGATAGTTTGGACTCGGAGTGTCGAGAAGAAAGCAAAAATTAGAAATTTCTGTCGAGTCCCCGATTTGCTCTAGATTCAGTGGCTAGGGTGTGAGATGAATTTTAGAGAAGTCAGAAAAATTTTCCGAGATCATCTCGAGTCATTTTCCCTTCGCGATTGAGCCAAAATAACACCGATTCTGTCCCAATCAGTCCCGTTTTGGCACGAATTTTGAGATTGACTAGTCAAACTTGCTCTCCAAGTTTTGACCAGATTGGATAAGCTTTGACCAACTTTTGGTCAAATCGATGAATAGTAAGTAGATATTTTGATTATTTAATTAATATTTTGAGATATTTTAAATAAAAAAATATTATTTTGGGAAGACCATTTGACTTTTTCTCTCTTCTTCTTCCCTCTTACGGCAGATCACCATCCCTCTTTCTTTTTTCTCTCACGGTGGAAAACTTTCCTTCTTTTCTCCCTCCTCTCATTTGGCTCCAAATTCTGGCTGCAGACTTCAACCGGCCACTGACAAAAATCTGTAAGTTGGATTCTCTTAATTTTTGGATATGTTGTAGTTCAATGTCTTACGGTTCTAACCCAACTTGAATCGCCTCAATCCGAGGTCGTTTGACCCTTCAAATGTATTTTCTCGTATCAGTCGACGAAACTGTTTTCTGGGTGCCGAATTTCTGTTTTAGCTCAAAATGATATATGTCGACCTCGGCTGCCCTTAGATCTCATTTCCATGTCAAATATGTGATTTCTAGTTCGTTTTGGTACCTAAACAGCCCCCTCACAGCCCCGGTTTCTCTTGGTTTAGCCGTTCTCTTCCCTTGCCGTCGTGCTCCGCCGCCGGTCTCGGTTGTCGCCGGTTGTCCTTCGCCATTTCAGCTTGTTTTCCACAGCTTGTCAAGCTTTCTTTTGGTAAGTTGCATCCTTAATCTCGTGTAGGATGTCAGATATTGCTTGGATCAGCTCTAGGACGCGATACGGGGTAGATCGCTTGAGGAAAATTGACTGACTTTGAGATATTTGTGTATATAGTGGCTGTTGAGACATATAGTGCATGGGACGCACTTGAATTGTGGCTGTTTCTGAATAAATAATTCTATCTTTGAGTGCGATTGTGGGCCCCGCGGTGTCTGGAGCTTGAGAAATGAGAAAATTGATCAATCGGGGATCAAATGGACCCAATTGGAAGTGAGGTGTCAATTGCGACACTTTAGAGGTTTTGAACGATACGGGTGATGAGATTTGAGGACCATCCTTGTGAGCTTAAAAAGGGTTCACGTGATGTCATGGGCCCAACTTGACGATTCAAGTGGGAAAGGACAGGATAGCTAATCTCTGATGCAATTGCAATTGCTAGCCAAAAATGATCGGCTTAGATGCTTTATTGAGTCGAGATTATGTATTCGAACTGCTTGGCTTGAATTGTGTATGAGTCATTTGATGACATTACATTTGAATTATCTGCCTGATTATGCCGTTTAATTTATCGAACGCAATTGGAATTGCTTGATAAGAATGGTGTCTCATAATGATGGCACGGCAGATAATGTTGTGAGAAATGAAACCCTGAGGCGGTACCATTACGCGGGGTAAATTGATGAAATGAGGGTGCCGACCTGAGGCGGTACTATTACGCGGGTCGAGGCACGGGTACCAGTCTGAGGCGGTACTATTACGCGGGCTGAGGCACGGGTACCAACCTGAGGCGGTATTATTACGCGGGTTGAGTACAGACCTGAGGCGGTTTCATTACGCTGGTCCTAAGGATTAATGAGGCAAGAGTTGAGACTGAAAAATGGCATACACATGCATTTGAACTTGCTATCTGAAATTGAGACTATTTTATTTGTATTCTTGCCCATGAGGGCAAGTAATCTATTGACGGCTATCCTCTGCATGTGATATTGTTTGGGTACACGTGTTTGTGATTACTTTGTGATTGCTTACTGGAGTTGGGTCTATGGATATTTGGTATCCTGAGAGGGATTTAGGGTGAACTTGCTGAGATTAGTTCTCATGGGTGATTTCCCCATTTTTCAGACCCCAGACCGCCGCAGTGAATGCGATCCTAGTAAGGTAGGGGATCGAGTTGGATATTGAGTCGGAAACTCAGCTTTTCTTGGATCGGATGGTGGGGCTGATGCTTGATGAGCACAGTTGGAGTTGAAGCCTTTTGTAGAAATTGTATGGTTTGCTTGTAGTCAAAGATAGAAATTGCCGACCTAAGCCCTTTTTGTTAAAGGTCGAGCTATAAGATGTCAAAGGACGACATGAATTTTGATTGTGCATATTTGATGTCGTCCAACCGATGTATATAAATATGATGTAATATAAGGAGTGGTTTGATGTAAATTAGATTGGTTGTCTCTCTATCTATCCCTTTCTGTGCATGAAGTTGAAGGAGCTCGTTTCCGTTGCCTAAGGAACTCTGAGATCGTTTGGACAACGACGAGTATCCTGGGCCGTCGTTCCTGTTATCCAATCGATCGTACAGGTAATAGGGATGTCGCGTGGCTCGCCGGGTTCGGGGCGTGACAACTTGAGTTTAAAAAAAGTATCGGTGGGGAGATGAAATCTAGCGACTCAATGTAAAGGGAGAGAATTATCAAATCAGAAGTCGTAAAGCTATTACAATTGTGTCAATTCAATCCTAAACCTTTTTTGGCTAATTGAGTCTTTAATCTTTTGCATTTGTGCTAATTTAGTTCATCCAACTAATTTTCCCCAAAAACCGGTGATGTGCATGGCCGACACTAACGTGACATGATCAGCGTTGACACGGATGATTTCTAATAATATTTCGATATTTCTTGAATTTTTTTTTTTGTTTTTGATCTTTGCTTTCTCTTTCTAAAGACTGGCCGGAAGAAGAAGGATGGTAAGCAAATTAAAAGAAAGAGAAAGAAAAGACAAAAAGACAAAAAGAGAAAGGAAAATTAAAATTAAAAATTAAAAATAATAAAGAATCTGAAATATTATTGAAATATTATTAAAAATCATCTACATCGCATCACATACGTTACATCAGCAATTTTTGGTAAAAATTAACCAGATAAACTGAATTGGCACAAATGAAAAAGGTTTAGGACTCAATTGGAAAAAAAAAAAAAAAAGGTTGAAAATTGAATTGCACAATTGCAATATATTTAGAAATTTTTTGGTAATTTTCCCAATGCAAAAGCGAGGATGTAAAGATGTGTTCTTGAAAAATAGAGGATGCAATGTGGTAATTCATTTATACTTGGATGGTATCTAGGCTATGTTTATTTCATGAAAAATTAATGATCTGAAAAACATTTTCCCAAAATAATTTGCTTTTGTCGCTCGAAATTATTTTTAATATTGACAACAATTTATGTCTTAATCTTTTATGAGCGTTTTCTGTTCATTCACTTTTATAAGCGATAGAAGCGTTCATTTTTTAAAAAAATGATTTTTAAGTATTCATTTTTCACGAACAAACACACCCATAGGAATTATCAACCTATCAAAATCCCCTCGATTTAATAGTTGAATTAACGTAATTTTCACCGAAATTAAGAAGTCATATTTCCAGACTCGCGGAAAAATAAAATGTGACAAGAGGGCCGGCTCAAAAGATACTCGTGTTCAATAAGATGGTGATAATTTCCTCATTTTGTGAGACGAAGATTTTGAACTACCACTAAAGCAGGAACTTTACCCTACATTCTTGAGGGTAGATAAATTCCAGACATAAAATTTCCGACCAAAGGAGTCAAAGAAGAAAATCAATGTAAAAGAGTGGAAAAGCCTATGAGAAGCATAATTTTCTTGGACACAGCTCTTATATGAGTATCAAGAAAGGAGGTAAGAGACACATGGCTTCATTCCACAAAATTGCAACTATAATAATAGCAGTTTTTTTGTTCATGTAATGTTAGGTCTAGAGAAACATTCGTACACAAAACCTGCAATTGAGGACACGGGAACAACCTGGGCGTATAATGAGGCTGTCGATGATCTCCTGCATGATATAGCAGACCATACATCGGTCTCCGACTTCATGAGGATTGCGACACATGCTTAGGTCACACCAAGCAACTGATATAGGATGTATGTCGATGTAGAGTCGACGCTCAACCTCAGCTTCAAGACTGTAGAAGTAGGTATGAGAAGTATAAATTCAACGAAGGTTTCCCTAGAAATGGTTTGGGACGAAATATTTATCACCAAATGTTTGTTCTTCGGTTTTAGAATGAATTAGATTTTGTGGTGATTCAGATAGGAAGTATTTGGTATATGATGAGGTATTAAAGAAAGTCAAAAAAAAAGGATAAAGAATTGATAAATTAAAGTGTGGGGGAAAATTGATAAGTGTTATTGATTGCGGATCATTCACAAAGTCCCTTTCCCAACTATTTATAATCAAACACAAAGAACAAATTTTGATAGCGGTTACTCTCTAAA
>JAGVVM010016602.1:0-11912 GCA_019149425.1 Psidium friedrichsthalianum
TTGCGCCCTCGTGATGATTTTGGGACTTTGACGGATCATCTCGTATGTGTCTTCTTAATTGTTAGTGCGTTTTGATTCCTCAGTTTGCAGATCTTGGTACCTTGTGGATTTTCGTTTCAACCCGAGCTGGGATTTGGAGGGCTTGCATGGTGTATACACTCTCGAGGATTCGATTCCCCGGTGCAACCTTCTCGCGCAAGTCCTCTCCTTCCAGTTTCAGTGGCGACTGCAGGAGCTCTGGTGTGTCGTTTTTACTGAATATTAAGGCTTCCCTCTCACGCACACTCTCTCTATCTCGGGGTTGAGTTGTGCACTTGGTTCGATGGTTCTTGTTTTCGCTGGTTCGGGTCGACCTTGATATAAGACATTGCTAAAGTAAACTTTTTTGGTCGAATGTTTGAAAGATTTCATGTAGTTTCAGGACAAGGGTAGCCTCATGAGCTGACATACTTCCCATATTCATCTCTCAAAACGGTATATTTCTTTTCCCAAGGGTAGCCTCGAGGGTGATAAAGCTACTTACTTGTTTTAAAAATCATTTTGGGTGTGAATGTTATGGCAATCTGCCCATGTCCATTGAGATGTTGGACTTGTTGATGCGTGACTGACTGCTTCATTCGCGACGTTGTGGCGTTCGATTGAATGTCGTATGGGGAAGTAAGAAGACCATCCACCTGATTGAATGTTTAACCATCTCTGCTCTGTTTGCTTAATTTGCAATGTATACATGATTGCGCGGTCATGCGTTCTCTAGCTCGGAGCTCTTTTGTTCCTCGACTACTTTTGGAATCGCTAGCTGTGGAAGTAATTTTTCGTATTATCGGTTGGTTAATGTCTCTTTCTAAACTTAGTATTGAGTGTAATGCCCTTTTTTTTAGATTTTTCGTATGTTAATGCCTAGAGAAATATCAAACTGATTTTACATTTCGTTTTCATCGTCAGAGAGTTTAACATATGGGTAGTTCGAATTTTTAGTGGTCATATTAGAATCTTCAACTTGTTTTAACTTGGGTCAAGTCGTCTTTTCTGGATAACCATTATCTGAAATTTCTTTAGATGCAATTTTAGAGTTCAACCTCTGGAGCATGGTCTGTCGTCTGCGTATATTGGGAACGCGATACTTTCATAATCCCTGTGAATAGGATTAAGCATGATTTGTTTTAAGTAAATTGGTAGTGGTCTGAAAGGAGAATGAGAGAGTTAAGCGAAGAATGCAACAAGAAAAGGACAAGCTAGACAAATGAGATTGCATGCTATAAAGCTTCCTCATGATACGTGAATACTGATTGCATCATAATTACATGTATTGATGAAGATTCTCGTGCCTAGTTCTCTCGCAATGGTGTTTCTTGACCTTATGCGGCATATTTTCATTGATTACCTAATCTTTACTATTTTTTATAGGGAATACCATTTTTTTGGAAGCTAACCTGATGCCTATTTATATAAAAAAATATTGGCTAGAAAGTCTTCTCATGATTCTAACACCTTATCCTTATCCTTAATTGCATCTGAGAGAGGCCTTATTCTCGAAGGCTATATTGATATCCTTGTTTCCTCAACACTATTAAGAGGCAATTGTTCTCGATGTATCCATTTTAGAAAATGGCAATAATCTCTATAAACCGTACGACGCTGGATTTAGCCAAGATATATCCATGACCGTGAACTCGGCTAATAAGAAATCAGAACTAAGTGCCTTTTTCCTTTATTCCTATTTTTATTATTTTCATTTATTTATTTATTTATTTATTTATTTATTTATTATTATTGTTATTCTTATTATTGCTATTATTATTGTTATTATTAAATGAGTATAGATTTTTCACTATTTCTCCATTTCCTAGATTTTTTTTTTTTTTTTTTTTTCATGTCAGGTAAAAAGGAAGACTCCAATCCATGGTAAATTCCATGGATGTGCAAAATCGGCCTAGACAAGCTCCTAAGTGTCCACCAATTTCTCAGCCGATCAATGATTAAAAGTCCCTCTTAATTCAAAAGAGACTCTCTATATTGGGAACATAGAGAGCAAAAAATCAATTATAGAAATCCCTCCCAAAAAAACGGGAGATAAGTACTCTTTCTACTCTTCTGGTTTTAGGTGCAGATTAGCACATATTTTGTATACTGACACTTCATTCTATTTTATGTCAGACAACCGCAGCCCTACATCAACGGTCAATCCTACGGAAGCACAAAATTGGCTTGAAGTAATCCCTAAGCGCGCACAAATTTCAAATTGTTGAATTAATTTGTTGTACTTTATTTTTAAGAACTCAAACCCCAGAATGGAGAGGCAAAACACATCCACTGGAGGTCATTTAAATACTTGCACCATAAATCCCAAAGGGAAGAGCCAAGCCAATGCTTAGCCTCCCATTGGAGGTTTTTACTTACAGTAGTTTAAATACCTGCAACTTAAATACCTGTACCTTAAATCCCAAAGGGAAGAGCCAAGCCAATGCTTAGCCTCCCATTGGAGGTTTTTACTTACAGTAGTTTAATAAATACCTGTACCTTAAATCCCAAAGGGAAGAGCCAAGCCAATGCTTAGCCTCCCATTGGAGGTTTTTACTTACAGTAGTTTAAATACCTGCAACTTAAATACCTGTACCTTAAATCCCAAAGGGAAGAGCCAAGCCAATGCTTAGCCTCCCATTGGAGGTTTTTACTTACAGTAGTTTAATAAATACCTGTACCTTAAATCCCAAAGGGAAGAGCCAAGCCAATGCTTAGCCTCCCATTGGAGGTTTTTACTTACAGTAGTTTAAATACCTGCAACTTAAATACCTGTACCTTAAATCCCAAAGGGAAGAGCCAAGCCAATGCTTAGCCTCCCATTGGAGGTTTTTACTTACAGTAGTTTAAATACCTGCAACTTAAATATTTGTACCTTAAATCCCAAAGGGAAGAGCCAAGCCAATGCTAGGCCTCCCATTGGAGGTGTTTATTCACTGTCATTTACTTCCTGTAATTTAAATTCTTGCACCATCAGACCCCAGAATGGGTAGGCCGAGTCAAGGCCGAGTCCCTCGTTGGAGGTTGTAATATCGCACAGAAGTCGTTAGCTTGCTCCCTCTTCCGGCTTCAGGGAATATATCGCATCTTCTGATATTGTATTTATATTCAGAATATTTCGCATCGTTAGTCTTATTCGACTCGAAAATATTAAAAAAATATATCATTCATATGCATTTCACATAGTGTAGTTCATGTGTATTTGGTCATGTCGCATTCGCATTTATATTGTCATTGATTTATGCGTATTCATATAAAAAATTCAAAACGGGCCCCCTCAACTGGCTCATCTTATTTTTAATGATCCATTCGCATGTCGCGTCCGCATGTCCAGATTTATTTATCGTATGCGGATGTCCATGTTTGCATTTTCACGTGCGCATGTTACGTATACATGTCCACGTACGCATGTCGCGTATGCACGTCTGCGTACGCATGTCCGCGTTCTCACGTCCACATATGCATGTCGCATACGCATGTCCACGTACACATGTTACGTATGCACGTCAACGTCCGCATGTTCGCGTTCTCACGTGCACGTACGCATGTCGTATACGCTCGTCCATGTTCGCATGCCCTCGTTCGTACGTCCATGTACGCATGTCGCGTACGCACGTCCACGTACGCATGTCGCGTACGCACGTCCACGTACGCTCATCCACGAATACACGTCCCGTCTATACGTCTACGTATGCATGTCACGTACACACATCCATGTATGTATGTCCGCATTCTCACATCCATGTATGCATATCGCGTATGCACGTCCATGTACGCATGTCACATATATACGTCCATGTACGCATGTCCGCGTTCGCACGTCCACGCACGCATGTTGCGTTTGCACGTTTACGTATGCATGTTCCCGTTTGCACATCCCTGTACGCATGTCGCGTTGATACGGCCACTTATGCATGTCATGTTTGCATATTGTATTTGTGTATCTTTGTATCTACATGTCGTATTCATATGTATTCAAATCTGTATGCCGTATTCGTATGTCTTTGTATCCGCCCGTCTGTATTCGTATACCTACATATGCATGTACGTCCGTATTCGCATGTCGTATTCGCAGGTCTGCGTTCGTGTGCTGTATTTGCATATCTACGTTCGCATGTAACATATTTTTACGTTTGCATGTCATATTTGCATATACATACTCGCATATTCACGATTGCGTGTCTTCGTTTGCATAATTCACGTTTTGTTTATCCATGCACTCATTACCATCCATGCACGTCATTTAAAAAGTGAAAACACAAAAAGAGAACACTCCATTAGGGTCTTAGGAATAAACCAAGCATGAGTTGCCAAATTAGGATATCCATGAAATTAAGGTACCGAAAGGGCATTAGTTTTAATTAACTAGTGTAACCAAGTCCCCGAACTCACAATCTCTGGTTCGCAGAAATAAATTAGTTCTCCCGCTAATTTATTTAGGTTTCTAATCGACCTACCAAGAACGATTAGTGGCGACTCCAAATTCTAAAATTATTTCAACAAAAACCAAAGTCGCGATTCGGTAGGGCTTGGGAGAGTCCGCGTTAGGTTAGTCAAATCTAATTAACCTAATAATCCGCTAACCCCCTTTAGAAAATAATAAAAAGATTTTTGGAGGGTCGCGACAGTCATGATTATAAAAAAGGAACAAAATTCAAGTTGGATTATTTCGAGGGTCATAACCTTTGTGCTTTCATTCACAAAACCAGTGAGCGGGGTTCAATTCTTATGGGGCCCACTGTTATTTCAAAGACAACAAAAGACAAAGAAAAGTCAAAACAAAGAAAAAGACAAAACCACCTAATAAAAAAGCAAAACTTAACGAAGAATGAGTTGTTCATTTTGTGCCTTGTCTTTGTAAGTGCCTGCAGAGGGAAAAAAAAAAGAATAGGGAGTTCTCGATGAAAACGAGAGCATTCAAGGGAGAAAGAAAGGAGCGCAACTTTGCGTTCCTAATTCAAGGCCAAATGTTGATGGAATTGGCTCAAATTTCGATACGTTGTTCATGAGACCGAGGCGACTTGATCTATTTCGTTCGTTGGATTTGTCTGCAAACTTCTATTGCAGTTAGGATTTCTTGCCATCCTTTTATATTGTTCCATCTTTGTTGTAAGGAAATACTCATGTAACATTGATATTGAGCCTCTAGCGTGTGACTAGAGAGAACTCCAATGTATGTCCTACTATTCTTGGTAATTAGTAGAAGTTTTGGGTTGTCCATGGTTTTTTCTGTTTCAGGTTTTCTATGTAAATCTTGGTGCGTTGTCTCTTATCATTCCACAATTATATTTACTCGTTGTGAGATTATTTTAGATACATAGATATATATATATATATATATATTGTGAGTTGTTACTGGAGGAAGTTGATTTAGTTTCGAGAGAATTTGATTCTGGATTGGCTTAGTTTGAGGTGAAGTGCTGCCCGTTTTCCCCCAATAAAGTGGTATCAGAGCTAGTGTTGAGATTCTAGTGTTAAATAGAGGATACAAGTGACACCATGTTTAAGCTAAATGCCTTGAATTACTCCACATGGAAGTCTCAGATGGAAGACATGTTATAATGCCAAGATTTGCTTGATCCCATCGATGTTAATGAAGCTTAAGGAGATAAGGAAGACAAAGAGTAGAAGCGAATAAATCAGAAAACGGTTGGGTTTATTCGATAATGGATTGACGATAGTGTGTTTTTACCATGTTGCTCAAGAAATGAAGGTGGATACTTTGTGGAAGAAACTATAAGATCTTTATGAGAGGAGAACTCCATAAATAAAGCTCTTTTAGTGAAAAGACTTGTGAATTTTAGATACAGGAAGGGGAATGGCATGTCGAAGCACTTGAGTGAATTTCAAAATGTTGTAAATCAATTGAAAAATCTTGATATTAACCTTGGTGACGAATTGCAATCATGTTTGTTGCTTGGTACTTCCTAATAGTTAGGATACCTTGATTGTGGCGTTAAACAATTTGGCTCCTTTCGGTGTGCTTTCTATAAGCATGGTTAAAGAAGTTTGCTCAATGAAGAAATAAGGAGAAAATGCTTGAATTATACTTCTAGATCAAAAGCACTTATCGTAGAAAATGAAGCGAGAAGTCAATCAAGAAAGTTTTAAAGTAATGATAGGGGCAAATTAAGAGAAAAGTCAAAATCAAGATCGAGAAAGATTGTGAAGTGTCACAATTGTGGTAAGATGGGACATTATGCCAAAGATTATTGGCAACCAAAGAGAGATAGATTCCATGATGAAAATGGAGATAGAAAGAAAGAAAAAAATCAAACTATAGCGGCAATTACATCCGATGGTGATATTTGTTCATTTGTGACGATAATTGTATAAAACTTACATGCTAAGACTCTAGTTGGGTTGTTGATTCCGTAACTTCTTTTCATGTCACCTCATGGCGTGACTATTTTACATCTTATCGCAGTGGTGACTTTGGTTGTGTTATAATAGGAAACAGTGATGTTTCTAAGGTTATTAACATGGGAGATGTTTATTTGGAAACTAATGTGGGATGTAATTTGCTTCTGAGAAATGTGAGATATGTTTCAAATATTCGACTTCACTTGATCTCTACAAGTGCATTAGATGATGATGGTTATTGCAATTCCTTCTATGATAGCAAATGAAAATTGACTAAAGGCTCTATGATAGTGGTAAAGGCAAAAGACATGCATTCTTTACACCATAAAAGCAAAGTTGATTAGAGAATAGATAAATACAATGGACGGTTCCTCAGTTATGACACATGAGACTTGGTCATCTTAGCAAGAAAGGGCTTGAGACTCTTGCAAGAGAGGATCTTCTACCATAGAAGGAGAAAAAATATGATGAAATGTACTCATTACATAACAAGTAAGCAATATTGATTTAATTTCATAGTTCTTCTCTACACACAAAATCTAATGTACTTAATTTAGTTCGCACCAATGTTTGTTGCATGGATGGTAAAACACTAGATGGTGTATTATACTTTGTGACATCTATTAATGCTTGCTCTGGAAAAATGTGGGCTTTTGCTTTAAAATCTAAAACCAAATGTTTGGAGCTTTCAAACAATTTCATGTCAATGTGAAAAGAGACATCGGGAAGAAGCTGAAATGTGTTTGAGTTGATAACAGTAGAAATATAGAGACCTGTTTGAGTATTATTATAGGGATTACAGTATCCAGCTTGAGAAGACCATTGCGAAGATACCACAACATTATGGTGTAGTAGAGAGAGTGAATCGGGTGATTAATGATCAAATTCGATGTATGTATTTCATGCGTAGTTGCCTAAGTCATTTTAGGGTGAAGCGATGAAAATAGTAGTAGACTTGATAAACCTTTCTCCATCGGTTCCTCTTAAGGGAGATGTTTCGCAAATAGTTTGGAGTGGAAAGATATTTCCTACAATAATCTGGCAGTGTTTAATTGCAGAGCATGTGTACATGTTCCAAGAGATGAGAGGTCCAAGCTTAATGGCAAGTCTAAGCACTGTATCTTTTTGGGTTATGGACATAAAGAGTTTGGTTACAGGTTATGGGATCCAATTATAAAGAAAGTCATTAGAAGCTAAGATGTGGTGTTCTTTGAGCATCAAACCATTGAAGACATCGACAAGTCATGGAAGCCAAAAAATGTAGCTCAATACATGGTTAGTTTCAACCTAATCCTCTACTGTATTGGGTGGAAATCATGGGAGAAAAGAGCGTAGAAATCATGAAGAGGGTGAATCCTCATGGAATGTTGATTCTTTAGTTGAGACGAGTGAATCAATTGAGCAAGAGTAACCAATTGGGCCAGTTGAGCAAGAACAACTGGTCCTACCTCAAGTTAGAAGATCAAAAAGAGAACGTAGACCCTCACAAAGATATCAACTGCATGAGTATGTGTTACTCACTGACGCAAGAGAGCTAAAAAAATTATGAAGAGGCTATGTCATGTGATCAAAATAATGAGTAGCATGAAGTAATATAAGATGAGCCCAAATTTTTGTATGAGAATCACACATTTGAATTGGTGAAGTTGGCTAAACACAAAAGAATACTCACAAATAAGTTGGTGTACAAATTAAAAATGGAAGAAAGTAGTTTGAAACAACAATACAAGACTAGGCTTATTGTGAAGAGCTTTCATCAAAAGAAAATAATCAACTTGAAAAGAATTTTTACCAATCGCAAAAATGCATTCTATTCGAATTGTTCTTGGATTGGCTGCAAGATTAAATTTAAAAATTAAACAATTTGATGTAAAAACAACTTCTTTTCATGGAGACTTAGAAGAAGAAATATATATAGAACAACCTCAGGGTTTTAAAGTGGAAGGCAAGGAGTATCTTGTATACAAGTTAAGAAAGAGTCTATACGGTCTCAAGCAAACGCTAAGACAGTGGTACATGAAGTTTAATTCATTCATAAAAGCTCATAGATATGATAAGACCAACTCTGATTCTTGTGTTTTTATGAAAAGATTCTTAGATGATGATTTTATTATCCTCCTACTCTGTATGGATGATATGTTAATAGTTTGGCATGATGCTAACAAAATCAAGAGTTTGAAAAATAAGTTGAGTAAAGTCTTTGCGATGAAGGATCTTAGACCGACTAAGTAAATCCTTGGCATAAGAATTACTCATGATAGGAAAAACTTGAAATTTTGGCTATCTCAAAAGAAGTACATCACAAAAGTGCTAGAAAAATTCAACATGAGCACACGTAAATCGATAAGTACTCCACTTGCTGGTCACTTCAACTCGATTAGTAATAAGTATCCTACGGATAAGAAACATAATGAAAAGATGATGAAAATTCCTTATGCATCCACCGTAGATAGTTTGATGTATGTTATGGTTTGTACAAGACCAAATATTGCTCATGCAATTGGTATTGTGAGTAGATTTCTTTCAAATCCAGATAAAGAGTATTGGAGCGCTATGAAATAGATTTGAGGTATCTCAGAGGCACTTCCAGATTATGCTTGTGTTATGGAAGTGGAAAGCTTGAGTTGAATGGTTATTCAGACTCTGATTATGCTGGTGACAGTGATTCCGAAAGTCTACATCAGGTTATATGATGATTTTGCAGGGGGAGCAGTTTCGTGGCAATCAAGATTGCAAAAATGTATTACTCTGTCTACAACTGAAGCGGAGTATATTGCTATCACCGAAGGAGGTAAGGAACTTTGTGGATGCAGAAATTCCTACGAGAGTTGGGCTTGAAGCAAGAAAAGTTTGTTTTATATTGTGATAGCATGAGTGCTATCTATCTTAGCAAGATCCAGTGTTGCATTCAAGATCGAAGCATATTGATATGAAGTATCATTGGGTCCGGGAAAAGTTAGAAGAAAAACTCTTTCTGCTTGAGAAAGTTCATACCGACGACAACGGATCTGATATGATGACTAAGGCCTTGACGGTGATGAAACTTGACTCCTGTCGAAGCAAAGCGGGCATGATGGAACTCCCCACATGAGCTAGAGGGGGAGATTTGTCGGCTAGGTCTCCCTCATGTGGGGGGACCCACCAATTTCTTTTTATTTGTTTAAGAAAAAGAAAAGAAAAAGAGGAGACAAAGAGTTTATAAAGAAGAGGAAAAAAAAAAAAAAATGATTAGAAAAAGAGAGAAAGGAAATAGTGTGCGTGCGTTAGGTGTGGTCTTCAGAAGAGAGTTTCTAAGAGAGGGACACAGAGAGCTTACCGAGAGCTGCGAGGGAGAGAGAAAGAAGAGGAAGAATTTTGTAGTCCAAATTTGATGGCCAACGTTGACAGAATTGGCTCAAATTTGGATATGTTGTTCGTGAGGCCGAGATCTACGTATTGATGGTTCTCGTTGTTGAGATTCTCCTCCGAATTCTCCAATCGCGGTTAGGGTTTTCTAACCTCTTGTGTATTATTTCATCTTGTGGTGAAGAAATAATGTTGTAATGTTGATGTAGAGCCTCTAGTGTGTGACTAGAGATAGACCATGTTGTATACCTGCTATTCTTGGTGATTAGTGGAGGAGTTTGGGTCGTCCGTGGTTTTTCCCGATTTGGGTTTTCCACGTAAATCTTGGTGTGTTATTTTATATCATTCTGCATTAGAATATTTTGACTGGATTAAATCGGTGAAATTAGGAGAATATATTTTTATCCTGGATTGGACAATTAGAGGCGAAGTGCTGCCGGATTTTTCCCAACATTAACCAACATCACTAGCTTAACCATCTTGTATATTCTGATAACAGACTCGGTGGGTGTTGCCGGAATGCATTGGTAATCTCTCCATTAACATGACATGGTTGGGATTGGCCATGAATCCTACTTTTGGTGAGATTCCTAAAACAATAGGCAATCTTGTAAACTTGGAAGTCTTGACATGGGAAACAACAATCTTTCAGGTGCTATCCCGTATGATGTGGGAAATCTTCAGAATTTAGTATTTCTATATCTTCCAATAACAATCTATCAGGGGTAATTCCGTCCTCTTTGAAGAAGATGAAGAAACTGCTCAAATATATCTTGATGGGAATCAACTTTACGGGCACATTCCTTCACATCTAAGTAAGTGTCAAAATCTGATGGAGCTCAATCTTGCTAACAACAATCTCAGTGGGTCCATATTCCCTGCAGTTAAAACTCTACTTCATGTGAATTTGTCTCACAAACATTTGAGTGGGGCCCTTTCAGCAGAAGTAGGAAATCTTGAGCATTTAAATACTCTGGACATTTCAGGCAACATGTTCAGTGGTGAAATTCCGAGTACTCTAGGCGATGTGATGGCCTGGAAATATGAAAATGAAGGATAACCACTTCCAAGGATCCATCCCTCAATCATTAGTTCTTTAAGAACATTAGGGAATTGGATCTTTCTGATAATAATCTGTCGGGTGAGATTCCAAAGTTCTTAGAGGCATTTCACTTCTTGGAAATTTTGAATTTATCCTATAACAATTTGAAGGCATGTTACCAACTAAAGGAGTTTTCAAGAATGCGAGTGCCACTTTTATTGTTGGAAATGAGAAGATTTGTGGAGGAATCCCCGAATTCGGCTCCCCTACATGCATCTCGAGATACTCCAAGAGAAAAGGAGTAGTTCATAAATTGAAACTCTCGCTCTCTATTATTTTGGACTTCTAGTGGTGGTTCTTGTTCCTGTTGTGGTGTATGTATGTTGGTTGAGGAAGAAAAAAGCACAAGAATCTACTTCAAGTCCATAGCTGATACCTGGCAAAACTTATCATATGGAACTCTCCTTAAAGCAACTGATGGTTTTTCTTCAACTAATTTGATAGGTGTTGGAAGTTTTGGATCTGTTTATAGGGGAATACTCCAGGAGAATGGGACTAATGTTGCTGTTAAGGTACTTAATTTAACACATCATGGTGCTCTGAAGAGCTTCAAAGCTGAGTGCGAGGCTCTAAAGCGTACCAAACACCAAAATCTTTTGAAGGTACTAACGGTATGCTCAAGTATTGATTATGACGGAAATGACTTTAAGGCTTTGGTGTATGAGCTCATGGTCAATGGTAGCCTTCAAGAGTGGTTGCACCCATCTCCAATACCAGCCGTTGTAGACGGGCCTTCAAAAAATTGAGTCTCATCCATAGGATAAAGATTTCCATCGACATTGCTTGCGCATTGGATTATCTTCATAACCAATGCCACGACGCCCTAATTCATTGTGATCTAAAGCCAAGCAATGTCCTTTAAATGCTGAGATGGTCGGACATGTCGGCGACTTTGGATTGGCAAAGATCATCCTTGAATCCCCATGCTACACCAACACAAATACAAGCTCGATTGGTCTGAGAGGAACAATTGGTTATGCTGCTCCAGGTATGTCTACTTGTGTCCCTCAAACATAGAATTTGTTCATCACAGAGTTTTGATGGCATCTTTTCACAAAACTTTGAACTTCATATTGACACTTTG
>JAGVVM010016604.1:0-15503 GCA_019149425.1 Psidium friedrichsthalianum
CCAAAGATCGTGTTTCCCACCTTAACCATCATTCTTCAAAAGATTGGGCTCAAATCCATCATTCCTAACATCCACCCAGACAGCACTCTCTCGCTTAACGTACACAACTCCAGCTACCGTGGGATACTCGATCTCAGTCGTCTCAAATCTCAATGGTATTCCATGATGGATCGAGGAGCTAGTCCTTTCTAGGTCAGGGGTCTGAAAGGGGCGATCAGCCCAAAGCGTGAGTCTTAGACCCAATAAGCAAACATCTAAGCTCAAATTAGAAAGCAGTATGCAACGAGTCAGACTCGTCAGGCGATATACTCAACTACAGCACAATGATCACGCAAACCATGCCAGAAGTCAGCCATCACACAAGCATCATGATATCACGTCGGGCAAATATACAGGCTCCAGATATACCAAGCGTGGCATCAATTCAACATTCACAGATGTAGCATGTTCAAATATTTGATGGGGATCCACCGGTAGCTCAGTAGCTTTCCCGGACTTTCCAGGGGATCGAGTGGCCCAGCCTCCACTGATCCCGACCCCGCGTTTTACGCGCCTCGGGCCCATGCCCCGGACCTGGTAACTATATCATTAGACACCCTCAGGTCAGCACCCTTATCACTCTAGCTACCATGTGTTGAGCACGTAACAGGCGCTAGTACCGCTACCGTAGCTCAACAGCTCGACGGCCGGTACCCCTTATACTCCCTATTCCCGGAGGCCCCCTAGACACATCCGGGCCCACCTACGCGGTTTCTACGCACTCTGCCAAACGCACATTTCCACCATGATATAATACGATGTCTCAATATCACAAACAGGTGATTCACAATCATGCTCTGCTCACAATGTATGATCTCACATTGCATCACGAAAATGCAGGATTTCAAATGTACGATTATGCAGGCACACATCCCAAAGCCTACGAATATCCATGCAAGTCAGCTTTATTAACATGCGGCCTCATCATGCACGTGCTTACAAACACACATCTCAAACCAATTAAATTTGATGTCAATCAATCATGCATGGCGTGACCCAATTTATACTCTTTCAAGACTTAGATTCCACTATCTAAGCTGTCAGGACTAAGGGCACACTTCCCTAGGTTCGTGCCTAGTCTTGGGTCTCATAAAATATCAATTTTGCCCTCGCATTCCGCCCATAAATTTTATGACCAGCGCACGCATGCACGACACACGCAGCCTTCGGGGCATAATCTCATGCTTTAGGTCCCATTTTTCATCCCGAGTCGACTCGATTCTTAGACATGCAACCCGACACCCGAGATCAACTCAAGAATTCATAAAATGACTAATATATCCCTGTGGACAGCAAGCAACAAGAACAACCAGAAGTTCATTTTATATCGACGGCCCTAAAAATAAATCTTTTACCCTAATGTCGACCCTAGAGCGAAACCCCAACACATACTCCAATCTAAGTCAAGATTAGAAGTCCGCTTACCAAATGCTCTAGCTCGGGCACCCACGAGACTTGAACGATGTCGCGGCGGTCCACAGCAAACCTAACATATGCACCAGAGAGAGTGAGAGAGAGCTCATGAATCAAATAAAGAGAGAGATGTCTGAGAGACACTTCATCGGGTTTGGGTTGACCGGGGCCAAAGGTGGCTCTTTTAGCCATGGCGTAGACAAGGGAGGTTGCCAAGACGCGTCGAGGTGAGGGTCATGGTCGGTCGGGGGCCAATGGAGGTGGTCGGAGCACAGCAGGGCTCAGTTGAAGGCGGTAGAGGGGCTACCGGCGAGAAATTGGGATTGGAGCAATCAGCTTTGAGAAGCTGTCCCGGCCATCTCCAATGGCGATTTGGTGCGAGTGAGGTGGCATTGGAACGGGCTTGAAGAGACGAAGAGAATGGCGGTGGTTTCATGACAATCGGAGCACTATATAGAAAGTTATGGCCTTCGAAAGACAGGTAGTGCAGAGAACGCAAGAGAAAACAACGAGAGTTTGGGAGAGTTTGAGAGGGAGAGTGTCATACCAAGAGAGATGAGGGACTTGAGGGCTGTCAAGGGTACAAGATGGAGTTCCGGTAATGGCTAGGTGGCCGGAGGAGTCCCCAGCTTGGCTTGATCCGCGAGGGAGACGGTGTGAGGCTGAGAGAGAGATCCCGTGAGGAAGAGAGGGAGCTTGGGGTGGGGTGGTCGGTGTAGCTTGCCGAGGTGAGGGCCGCCGGTGTGGTGGTTGGCGAGGCGGGGAACGGTGGCCGGTGAAGCTCCGGCCGGCAGTTGGGTGGGAGATGAGAGGGAGAGTGAGATGGAGAGAGAGTCTTGAGTGAGATATGAGAGGGTGAGAGAGAGATGGTGGCTATTCTTCCAAGGGACAAGATTCACTTTTTGGGGATGAGGTGATAGGGTAGGCTTGGACTAGGTAGGGATCTAATCTAGAGCTAAGTAATAATGGATGTTGATAAGTTGTCATAGTTAGGCTAGGCTAGGTTTAGTCTAGGTTAGGGTTGTGATGGCTTGTCATTAATGAATACATTTAATGTGAGAGATGACTAGAGACTTATTTGACGACGGACAAGACATCGTCTCGGCATTCGTGCAAGATGCACAGATCAGGCTCGAGTGCGAATGAACTCAGACGGAGAACTACATCGGACTAATTAACTTCCTGGCCCACAAACACCCTACTGACGATCTAGGGAGTTTAACGCAAGCTAGGGGCGAATCGGTTATTTCCAACTTTAGCCTTTCTTCGCGGCACTTTAGAGCGATACTGCAAGCACTAAGACATTTCGTAGTGACGTCCAACCTTAATAGGGATATCCATGAAAATTCGGTTTGTCCAAGTTCGAGATTCATTTTGTGGCCAAATTCATTGAACAACAGCTCTAGTAATTACTCGGGCAACGGGCGGCTTGTTAAGAGATACGCGTATCGACTGATCAGGTCCACGTATTTCAAAATCCTAAGTAGCCTTTCCTTTTCGATTGGCCATCTCGGAGTAGCTAATTCCAAGTGAGATTTAGCTAGAGTATTCCAACGAAATATATTCATTCAGTTTATAAATCCGAAAATGGGTCGAAAATCCAGAATGTCACATCGGCCAATCGTCATAGCCAAACCCTAATGGGCTGCCACCTCCGTGAGCATCACCGTTGATCACCACATCGGAATATCAATCTCATGCATTCAAGCATTTGGACATGCACTCACTCAAAGTAGATAATCAATAAAGTTCAATCAATTAAAAGATAAAACAAGCGTATCGAATTAAACTCTAATTACCTATACTAATTTACCTGCTAGACATGCATACTAATCAAATAATTCATCAAAATATTCACATGCAAAGTCTAATTAAGTTATGTGAGCAAAACATGGAAAATATATCAATAATCAAGCATAAAAAAGCCTAATTAGACAAAATAGACAAATGGAGACATCTTCTATTTTTTCCAATTTTTGGAAATTTCTCATTTTTTTGGAATTTTTTCATTTTAATTTATTAAAAAATAAATATAAATGTAGAAAGACCCGAACCGGGTCCAAGAACCCGACCCGGATAGGACTAGACCTAGGCCTCCGTGGCCTGAGTCCTCAAGCCCATGGGTGAAATCCTACGCCCGGACTGCACACCCAACAAGACAAAGTCCAACCTCCTACCTAAGGGTAAGTGGTTCCAGTAGATTTCATCTGGAACCTGGAACCTACCCGCTAGTACAGGTTCCTCATTTTTCGAATCTAGAATCTACCCTACATAACCTGAAACCTATCCTATCACAGGTTCCAGGGTACCCGAGAACCTGCCAATTTCGCTAAGAATGCTTAATAAACATCAATTATTAGAAAAAAAAAAATCACATATAACATGAAACTTAGAAAGGGTACAATCAAATAACATGAACTCAAAAGAGTGAAAAACACAACAAATATCAAAATTTTGCATCTCAGGTATCGTTGGTAGTTAAGGAAGTGCTACAATGTCATACTAGAAAGTAGAAACCCTACATCGGCTTGATCTACAACACCAGCATAACCACTTATAAAAGCTTCATCATTAGTAAAAGTTCTTGAAACTTTCTTTTTTTAAAATGATCAAGGTAAAACCTACTAACAAAATTGACAGCCTTAATTTCTCCACTCAACGAATATTAAGACCTATAGTTTCATTTGCCTTTGCTGATAGAACTTAGGCAGCAATTGCTTGCTTCTGCACGAATGCAATACCCTTGTCAATGCTGGCCTTCAATTCAGGCTTCAACGTGTCCATGGCCTTTTGGTCATACTCAGTTAAACCTTGGAGGTCAGATGGAATCAATGCCTCAATCCCTTTCCTTCCAAGCTTCACCCTAGACGCAAAAAATGGAAGCTCGGTCAAATCTTACTGAACAAAAGAACACTCATACACATCACCACCTACATCCAAAGCACAAAGAGATGTTTATTAGCTAAACTAAAACAAATATTAAACATCTTGAATGCAAGGCAAAGTGAAAAGAAATATGATAATGCGATCCTTGGAAACTCAGCAACGATAACCATAATATCAACATTTCATCCATTGCTGACTTGATTAGGACTTATCTAATTATAAATTTTTCAATCACGAAAGACTGATTTTCTCTATTCTAAAGACAACCAACAAAATAGTGCATAAGATCAGACACTTCCACCAGCCAAACTGGGCCAAAACCAAATCAACAAATAAACTAAAAATTAAACCACCAACTATCACTGGAAAACAACAATTTGAGAATAAAAAGTTCACATCCTTTATTACCTAGAGAGGAACTTGCAGTTGCCGCGACCTAAAACAAACACACAAACGAGGAATGAATTAGCCAATGGCATAACATAATCAAATTAGTACTTACAAGCAAGCTTGTTTTCTCATTAGAAGATTGCGATTTGATCCGTTTGGTAAGAAGATTGCTAAGTAGATACCATAAGGTTGAACATAGATAAAGCCGGGCCAATGTCAAATCCAAAACCTTAAGCCAAAACCCAAATGAAATAAACATCGTCGCATTCACTGAGATTGATCACCGGCTTCGAATAACCACGATGGTCGATACCATCGGCTAGCTACTTAATAAGCAACACAGGTAGAAGAAATCAGAATCAAAACATGGTAGATCTAATTCAAGGGAAGTTAATAGACAGACGCAGAACAATGATGCTAAGAGCTAAGAAGAGAAGTCAAGGATAAACCTTTACATGTTCGAGCGATGGATTGGAGGTTAGGATGTCGTGCGATTGGTGAAGGTGAAAACTGGCAGTCTTGATCCTCGGCGAGGAAAGATGAAAACTAGAAAACAAAGAGCTTTGCCGAAGAGAGACGGTCGCCGATGATGGACCCGTTGGATGAGAGGTCGTGTGCTAGCGAGCAGCAATCTTAGAGAGGAAAGCAAGAGGAAGCAAAACTCTCAAGTCTCAAGAATCAATCAATCACGATGGGGACAGCCGCATCACTCTTATCTCATCTCTAAGTGTGAGGGTTTTCTCAGTTCCAGTGTTGGTTCCAGTTCCCGCTCGGTTCTAGGGTAGAACCGGGAACCGGAACTGAGAACCAAACCCTAATTCATGGGAACCTGGAACCGAACCGGGAACCGGCGGTTCGATTCTCCAGTTCCCAATTCTACCCTGGAACCATGCTCACCCCTACTCCAATGATCCTTTTCATCTTCCTTTTTTTTTTTCTCTCTCTCTCTTTTATGTTTACCTTCCTTCCTTTTTCTGGCCTCAACGGTAACCAAAAGGAGAAGATTCAGGAATTTTTTTGAGAGTCCTCCCCCTTTGAACGGCCAGGAACGACTCTTTCACCGAATGAAGCTCTCACATTTTGCTCTCAAAACTCGCCGCTCTCCGTTCCTGCTCAGAACCCCCTAAAAAACGAGTTCCCTAATGGGAGTTCTCTCATTTTTCTGGTGTTCTTTTTCTCTTTGCTTCTTGAGTCGTGTGTCCCCTGTTCTCTCCGAGATTTAAACGCGGAAGAACCTCCCTAAACTATCACCTCTCCCTTTGAGAAGAAGCAGACGACCCCATGACTTCCTCCCCTGCTCACGCTAACCTCCTCTTCTTTTTCTTTTTCATTTTTTGTATCTTTCCCTCTCCTTCTCCTCTGAACCGAAACGAAAAACCTCCTCCTCACCTCTCTAGGCCCCTTCTTATAAAGGCCTCTGCAGATCCTCTCCACCCACGGTGCATGCAGCCGTGCCTTGCTTGTTCAGAGGGCAGCTCGAGGAGCCGATTGGGACCAACATCGTGCCTACATGGAGAAGGATGTCCCCTGGAATGCTGCAAAAGGCGAGGAGCTTTGGCCTTTCTCATTGTGCAACTGGCATCGCACGTGAAGTATCAGGAAATAACACGCAGGCGTGCTTTTGCTTTCTGCATCTGCGGGGATCAGGTTCAATTGGACAAGGCCGGACTGGTTCAATTGAATCGGCGGATAGAAGTTGGGATGGTTTGGCCCGATTTAAACCGGTTCTTACAAAAAATAAAAGCAGTTCCTTGATCTACACTGCATTTAGGACCTTATCGTGGCGCAGCCTAGCTAAATCGGCCTTCAATTTCGCGAGAAACCTCACCCAATTGGCTAATTTAGACCCTTAATGGCCAAATTTTACAAATTCAAGCCTGCCGGTGAGTTACACATGGTTAGATATGCTGGGTAATGGCCCAATTCTAATTGACGATGACCAATTGTACACAAGTTCAAAAGGAGGGACTAAACGGAAATTTCAAATACGTCCATTTTTTTCAAAAATGGATACGATTGGACCAAATTACAATTTAAGGTATAGGGATCAAATGTCATAACTGGTTTCTAGTGAGAAAATACTAAAAAGGACTCAAATGAATTTTTTGTTTCAATTTGGGTATGTGAATGAAGAATTTGAGGACCCATATTGAATTTTCAAAATTTAATATGGCAAAAAGTGAAAATGGAATTAAAATAAAAAATATTGGCTATTTTTCATATTTTTGTGGCCACAAATGCTATTTTTCTTATTTTTGTGGCTTTTTTAATATAAAGAAATATTAAAAATTTTGAAAATTTGTGAAAAAAATGTTTTTTGTTCAAAATTGATTCTTAAGTTTTGGCCAAGGCTTCCAAAATTGATTTTTCCAATTTTATGAATTTATTTTTATAAATTTTTTAAAATAAAAATGATTAAAAAATCAGGTGTCAATATTCTTTGAGCGAGAAATCTTCATCATTCTTCATTTAATATCTTTCTGTATAGGTTTAGCATTGTAATAGCAAATAGTCAGGTGCACAAGTGTAAATGTAGTCATTGCGTACTGATAGTGTCATCTATCGTGTGAGAGGAATAACATTTGCTGGTTATAAGTTATAACTTGCAGTGATAATCACTAGTGCAATCCAACTGGTGTTAAGACTGTTACCTGAGAGAACGTAGGCTTGAGGATATAGAGTTGAAACACTGTAAATCGCAGTGTGATCTATCTTTATTGTTCATCATATTCTCTATTTGCTCAATGTCGTCATATACACTAATTATTCTCATCCTATCTCCATTACTAATTGTTGTGTTATATTCTCCGAAAGATTTTTCAGAATCTTCATTCAAATTTATTCAACCCTCCCTCCCTTCTAAGTTGTATTATTAGCCTCAACAATAGTTATCAGAGCCTCCTTGCTTTTTATCCGAAGTCTTTACTTCTAAGTATAAAGATTTGTGGGGCTTTCCTTTTCTTTTCTTTTTTTAATTATCATGCTGTAACAAGCCTCTAGAATTCGTAGTTGTTTATATAGAAGCAGAGGCTTGTTAGCAGCATGATAATTAAAAAAGAAAAGGAAAAGGAAAGCCCCACAAAATCTTTATACTTAGAAGTGAAAGACTTCGGATAAAAAGCAAGGAGGCTCTGATAACTATTGTTGAGGCTAATAATACAACTTAGAAGGGAGGGAGGGTTGAATAAATTGAATGAAGATTCTGAAAAATCTTTCGGAGAATATAACACAACAATTAGTAATGGAGATAGGATGAGAATAATTAGTGTATATGACGACATTGAGCAAATAGAGAATATGATGAACAATAAAGATAGATCACACTGCGATTTACAGTGTTTCAACTCTATATCCTCAAGCTACGTTCACTCTCAGGTAACAGTCTTAACACCAGTTGGATTGCACTAGTGATTATCACTGCAAGTTATAACTTATAAACCAGCAAATGTTATTCCTCTCACACGATAGATGACACTATCAGTACGCAATGACTACATTTACACTTGTGCACCTGACTATTTGCTATTACAATGCTAAACCTATACAGAAAGATATTAAATGAAGAATGATGAAGATTTCTCGCTCAAAGAATATTGACACCTGATTTTTAATCATTTTTATTTTAAAAAAATTTATAAAAATAAAATTCATAAAATTGGAAAATCAATTTTGGAAGCCTTGGCCAAAACTTAAGAATCAATTTTTGAACAAAAAACATTTTTTTTTTCAAATTTTCAAAATTTTTAATATTTCTTTATATTAAAAAAGCCAAAAATAAGAAAAATAGCATTTGTGGCCACAAAATATGAAAAATAGCCAATATTTTTTTATTTTAATTCCATTTTCACTTTTGCCATATAAATTTTGAAAATTCAATATGGGTCCTCAAAATTCTTCATTCACATACCCAAATTGAAACAAAAAATTCATTGAGTCCTTTTTAGTATTTTCTCACTAGAAACCAGTTATGACATTTGATCCCTATACCTTAAATTGTAATTTGGTCCAATCGTATCCATTATTTGAAAAAAATGGACGTATTTGAAAATTTCCGTTTAGTCCCTCCTTTTGAAACTTGTGTACAATTGGTCATCGTCAATTAGAATTGGGCCATTACCCAAGCATATCTAACCATGTGTAAACTCACCGGCAGGCTTGAATTTGTAAAATTTGGCCATTAAGGGTCTAAATTAGCCAATTGGGTGAGGTTTCTCGCGAAATTGAAGGCCGATTTAGCTAGGCTGCGCCACGATAAGGTCCTAAATGCAGTGTAGATCAAGGAACTGCTTTTATTTTTGTAAGAACCGGTTTAAATCGGGCCCAAACCAGCCCAACTTCTATCCGCCGATTCAATTGAACCAGTCCGGCCTTGTCCAATTGAACCTGATCCCGCAGATGCAGAAAGCAAAAGCACGCCTGCGTGTTATTTCCTGATACTTCACGTGCGATGCCAGTTGCACAATGAGAAAGGCCAAAGCTCCTCGCCTTTTGCAGCATTCCAGGGGACATCCTTCTCCATGTAGGCACGATGTTGGTCCCAATCGGCTCCTCGAGCTGCCCTTCTGAACAAGCAAGGCACGGCTGCATGCACCGTGGGTGGAGAGGATCTGCAGAGGCCTTTATAAGAAGGGCCTAGAGAGGTGAGGAGGAGGTTTTTTCGTTTCGGTTCAGAGGAGAAGGAGAGGGAAAGATACAAAAAATGAAAAAGAAAAGAAGAGGAGGTTAGCGTGAGCAGGGGAGGAAGTCATGGGTCGTCTGCTTCTTCTCAAAGGGAGAGGTGATAGTTTAGGGAGGTTCTTCCGCGTTTAAATCTCGGAGAGAACAGGGGACACACGACTCAAGAAGCAAAGAGAAAAAGAACACCAGAAAAAATGAGAGAACTCCCATTAGGGAACTCGTTTTTTGGGGGTTCTGAGCAGGAACGGAGAGCGGCGAGTTTTGAGAGCAAAAATGTGAGAGCTTCATTCGGTGAAAGAGTCGTTCCTGGCCGTTCAAAGGGGGAGGACTCTCAAAAAAATTCCTGAATCTTCTCCTTTTGGTTACCGTTGAGGCCAGAAAAAGGAAGGAGGTAAACATAAAAAGAAGAGAGAAGAAAAAAAAAGGAAGATGAAAAGGATCATTGGGAGTAGGGGTGAGCATGGTTCCAGGGTAGAATTGGGAACTGGAGAATCGAACCGCCGGTTCCCGGTTCGGTTCCAGGTTCCCATGAATTAGGGTTGGTTCTCAGTTCGGTTCCCCGGTTCTACCCTAGAACCGAGGCGGGAACTGGAACCAACACTGGAACTGAGAAAACCCTCACACTTAGAGATGAGATAAGAGTGATGCGGCTGTCCCCATCGTGATTGATTGATTCTTGAGACTTGAGAGTTTTGCTTCCTCTTGCTTTCCTCTCTAAGATTGCTGCTCGCTAGCACACGACCTCTCATCCAACGGGTCCATCATCGGCGACCGTCTCTCTTCGGCAAAGCTCTTTGTTTTCTAGTTTTCATCTTTCCTCGCCGAGGATCAAGACTGCCAGTTTTCACCTTCACCAATCGCACGACATCCTAACCTCCAATCCATCGCTCGAACATGTAAAGGTTTATCCTTGACTTCTCTCTTAGCTCTTAGCATCATTGTTCTGCGTCTGTCTATTAACTTCCCTTGAATTAGATCTACCATGTTTTGATTCTGATTTCTTCTACCTGTGTTGCTTATTAAGTAGCTAGCCGATGGTATCGACCATCGTGGTTATTCGAAGCCGGTGATCAATCTCAGTGAATGCGACGATGTTTATTTCATTTGGGTTTTGGCTTAAGGTTTTGGATTTGACATTGGCCCGGCTTTATCTATGTTCAACCTTATGGTATCTACTTAGCAATCTTCTTACCAAACGGATCAAATCGCAATCTTCTAATGAGAAAACAAGCTTGCTTGTAAGTACTAATTTGATTATGTTATGCCATTGGCTAATTCATCCTCGTTTGTGTGTTTTAGGTCGCCCGGCAACTGCAAGTTCCTCTCTAGGTAATAAAGGATGTGAACTTTTATTCTCAAATTGTTGTTTTCCAGTGATAGTTGGTGGTTTAATTTTTAGTTTATTTGTTGATTTGGTTTTGGCCCAGTTTGGCTGGTGGAAGTGTCTGATCTTATGCACTATTTTGTTGGTTGTCTTTAGAATAGAGAAAATCAGTCTTTCGTGATTGAAAAATTTATAATTAGATAAGTCCTAATCAAGTCAGCAATGGATGAAATGTTGATATTAATGGTTATCGTTGCTGAGTTTCCAAGGATCGCATTATCATATTTCTTTTCACTTTGCCTTGCATTCAAGATGTTTAATATTTGTTTTAGTTTAGCTAATAAACATCTCTTTGTGCTTTGGATGTAGGTGGTGGTGTATGAGTGTTCTTTTGTTCAGTAAGATTTGACCGAGCTTCCATTTTTTGCGTCTAGGGTGAAGCTTGGAAGGAAAGGGATTGAGGCATTGATTCCATCTGACCTCCAAGGTTTAACTGAGTATGACCAAAAAGGCCATGGACACGTTGAAGCCTGAATTGAAGGCCAGCATTGACAGGGTATTGCATTCGTGCAGAAGCAAGCAATTGCTGCCTAAGTTCTATCAGCAAAAGGCAAATGAAACTATAGGTCTTAATATTCGTTGAGTGGAGAAATTAAGGCTGTCAATTTTGTTAGTAGGTTTACCTTGATCATTTTAAACAAGAAAGTTCAAGAACTTTTACTAATGATGAGAAGCTTTTTATAAGTGGTTATGCTGGTGTTGTAGATCACAGCCGATGTAGGGTTTCTACTTTCTAGTATGACATTGTAGCACTTCCTTAAATAACCAACGATACCTGAGATGCAAAATTTTGATATTTATTGTGTTTTTCACTCTTTTGAGTTCATGTTATTTGATTGTACCTTTCTAAGTTCATGTTATATGTGATTTTTTTTTTCTTAATAATTGATGTTTATTAAGCATTCTTAGCGACAATTGGCAGGTTCTCGGGTACCCTGGAACCTGTGATAGGATAGGTTTCAGGTTATGTAGGGTAGATTCTAGATTCGAAAAATGAGGAAACCTGGTACTAGCGGGTAGGTTCCAGGTTCCAGATGAAATCTACTGGAAACACTTACCCTTAGGTAGGAGGTTGGACTTTGTCTTGTTGGGTGTGCAGTCCGGGCGTAGGATTTCACCCATGGGCTTGAGGACTCAGGCCACGGAGGCCTAGGGTCTAGTCCTATCCGGGTCGGTTCTTGGACCCGGTTCGGGTCTTTCTACATTTATATTTATTTTTAATAAATTAAAATGAAAAAATTCCAAAAAAATGAGAAATTTCCAAAAATTGGAAAAAAATAGAAGATGTCTCCATTTGTCTATTTTGTCTAATTAGGCTTTTTTATGCTTGATTATTGATATATTTCCATGTTTTGCTCACATAACTTAATTAGACTTTGCATGTGAATATTTTGATGAATTATTTGATTAGTATGCATGTTTAGCAGGTAAATTAGTATAGTAATTAGAGTTTAATTCGATACGCTTGTTTTATCTTTTAATTGATTGAACTTTATTGATTATCTACTTTGAGTGAGTGCATGTCCAAATGCTTGAATGCATGAGATTGATATTCCGATGTGGTGATCAACGGTGATGCCTCACGGAGGTGGCACCCATTAGGGTTTGGCTATGACGATTGGCCGATGTGACATTCTGGATTTTCGACCCATTTTCGGATTTATATAAACTGAATGAATATATTTCGTTGGAATACTCTAGCTAAATCTCACTTGGAATTAGCTACTCCGGAGATGGCCATCGAAAAAGGAAGGCTACTTAGGATTTTGAAATACGCTGGACCTGATCAGTCGATACGCGTATCTCTTAACAAGCCGCCCGTTGGCCCCGAGTAATTACTAGAGCTTTGTTCAATGAATTTGGCCACAAAATGAATCTCGAACTTGGACAACCGAATTTTCATGGATATCCCTATTAAGGTTGGACGTCACTACGAAATGTCTTAGTGCTTGCAGTATCGTGCTCTAAAGTGCCGCGAAGAAAGGCTAAAGTTGGAAATAACCGATTCGCCCCTAGCTTTGCGTTAAACTCCCTAGATCGTCAGGTAGGGTGTTTGTGGGGGCAGGAAGTTAATTAGTCCCGATGTAGTTCTCCGTCTGAGTTCATTCGCACTCGAGCCTGATCTGTGCATCTTGCACGAATGCCGAGACGATGTCTTGTCCGTCGTCAAATAGTCTCTAGTCATCTCTCACATTAAATGTATTCATTAATGACAAGCCATCACAACCCTAACCTAGACTAAACCTAGCCTAGCCTAACTATGACAACTTATCAACATCCATTATTACTTAGCTCTAGATTAGATCCCTACCTATCCTAGCCTACCCTATCACCTCATCCCCAAAAGTGAATCTTGTCCCTTGGAAGAATAGCCACCATCTCTCTCTCACCCTCTCATATCTCTCACTCAAGACTCTCTCTCCATCTCACTCTCCCTCTCATCTCCCACCCAACTGCCGGCCGGAGCTTCACCGGCCACCGTTCCCCGCCTCGCCAACCACCACCGCCGGCGGCCCTCACCTCGGCAAGCTATGCCCGACCACCCCACCCCAAGCTCCCTCTCTTCCTCACGGATCTCTCTCTCAGCGCTCACCGTCTCCCTCGCGGATCAAGCCAAGCTGGGGACTCCTCGCCGGCCACCAGCCATTACCGGAACTCCATCTTGTACCCTGACAGCCCTCAAGTCCCTCATCTCTCTTGGTATGACACTCTCCCTCTCAAACTCTCCCAAACTCCTCGTTGTTTTCTCTTGCGTTCTCTGCACTACCTGTCTTTCGAAGGCCATAACTTTCTATATAGTGCTCCGATTGTCATGAAACCCCGCCATTCTCTTCGTCTCTTCAAGCCCGTTCCAATGCCACCTCACTCGCACCAAATCGCCATGGAGATGGCCGGGACACTTCTCAAAGCTGATGCTCCCAATCCCAATTTTTCTCGGCCGTAGCCCCTCTACCGCCTTCAACTGAGCCCTGCTGTGCTCCGACCACCTCCATTGGCCCCCCGACGACCATGACCCTCACCCTCGACGTCTTGGCAACCTCCTTTCTACGCAGGTATGGCTAAAAGAGCCACCTTTGGCCCCGGTCAACCCAAACCCGATGAAGTGTCTCTCAGACATCTCTCTCTTTATTTGATTCATGAGCTCTCTCTCACTCTCTCTGGTGCATATGTTAGGTTTGCTGTGGACCGCCGCGACATCGTTCAAGTCTCGTGGGTGCCCGAGCTAGAGCATTTGGTAAGCGGACCTTCTAATCTTGACTTAGATTGAGTATGTGTTGGGGTTTCGCTCTAGGGTCGACATTAGGGTAAAAGATTTATTTTTTAGGGCCGTCCGATATAAAAGAACTTCTGGTTGTTCTTGTTGCTTGCTGTCCACAGGGATATATTAGTCATTTTATGAATTCTTGAGTTGATCTCGGGTGTCGGGTTGCATGTCTAAGAATCGAGTCGACTCGGGATGAAAATGGGGACCTAAAGCATGAGATTTATGCCCCGAAGGCTGCGTGTGTCGTGCATGCGTGCGCTGGTCATAAAATTTATGGGCGGAATGCGAGGGCAAAATTGATATTTTATGAGACCCAAGACTAGGCACGAACCTAGGGAAGTGTGCCCTTGAGTCCTGACAGCTTAGATAGTGGAATCTAAGTCTTGAAAGAGTATAAATTGGGTCACGCCATGCATGATTGATGACATCAAATTTAATTGGTTTGAGATTGTGTTTTTGTAAGCACGTGCATGATGGGCCGCATGTTAATAAGCTGACTTGCATGGATATTCGTAGGCTTTGGGATGTGTGCCTGCATAATCGTACATTTGAAATCCTGCATTTTTGTGTGAATGCAATGGAGATCATACATTGTGAGCAGAGCATGATTGTGAATCACCTGTTTGTGATATTGAGACATCGTATGTATATCATGGTGGAAATGTGCGTTTGGCAGAGTGCGTAGAAACCGGCGTAGTTGGGCCCGGATGTGTGTCTAGGGGGCCTCCGGGAATAGGGAGTATAAGGGGTACCGGCCGTCGAGCTGTTGAGCTACGGTAGCGGTACTAGCGCTCCTGTTACGTGCTCACACATGGTAGCCTAGAGTGATAAGGGTGCTGACCTGAGGGTGTCTAATGATATAGTTACCAGGTCCGGGGCATGGGCCCGAGGCGCGTAAAACGCGGGTCGGGATCAGTGGGAGGCTGGGCCACTCGATGCCCCTGGAAGAGTCCGGGAAAGCTACTGAGCTACCGTGGATCCCCATCAAATATTTGAACATGCTACATCTGTGAATGTTGAATTGATGCCACGCTTGGTATATCTGGAGCCTGTATATTTGCCCGACGTGATATCATGATGCTTGTGTGATGGCTGACTTCTGGCATGGTTTGCGTGATCATTGTGCTGTAGTTGAGTATATCGCCCTGACGGTCTGACTCTGTTGCATACTGCTTTCCTAATTTGAGCTTAGATGTGGCTTATTGGGTCTAAGACTCACGCTTTGGGCTGATCCGCCCTTTCAGACCCCTGACCTAGAATGACTAGCTCCTCGATCCATCATGGAATACCATTGGAGATTGAGACGACTGAGATCGAGTATCCCACGGTAGCTGGAGTTGTGTACGTTAAGCGAGAGAGTGCTGTCTGGTGTGATGTATGGACTGAGAGTTGGAGCCCCCCAAGTGCTTTGAAGAATGGATGGTTAAGGTGGGAAACACGATCTTTGGA
>JAGVVM010016606.1:0-13476 GCA_019149425.1 Psidium friedrichsthalianum
AAAGATGACTTCAAGGTGCTGAGGACGGGAATATTGAAGTTTAGAGGACGTCTGTTTTGCCAACGAAGAAGAGTTGAAGGAACGAATCCTATCAGAGGCACACCGGAGTAACTACAGTGATCCACCACGGAAGCACGAAGTGTACCAGAACCTGCGTCAGCACTACTGGTGGAATGAATGAAGTGGATGTTGCTAAGCATGTAGCCAAGTGCTTGACATGGCCAACAGGTGAAGGCGAACACTGCAAGCCTGGAGGACTAGTTGCAACCTTTGGAAAATCCGCAAGTGGAAATGGAGTCAGGACATCACCATGGATTTTGTGACAGTGATGCCACAGGATTCAGAGAGGAAACGACTCAATCTGGGTGATAAGTGGACCGACGGACCAAGTCCGCGCATTCATGCAGTGCAAAAGGTTCTACATTGTAGAATTGGCTGAACTGTACTGAGGCATATGTAGTACTTCAAATGATGGAGTGCCAGTAAGCATAGTAACAGATAGAGATCCTCGTTTCACACCCAGCCACATTCTGGAAGATCTGCCGGGTGCTCTATGTGACAGAGTTGAGACTCAGTACAGCCTTATATTCCACCCTCATGACTGATGGACATGTCAGAAAGGACTATAACAGACTCTGGAGGACATGCTGATAGCATGGTAATTGACTTCAAAGGGGTTGGGAGAAGGAGAGCAGTTTACACCTAGTGGAGTTTGCCTACAACACAGCTACCAGCAAGTATCCAGATGGCACCATTTGAGCATTGTATGGGAGGGCCTGCAGGACAGCCAATTTGTTGGGACGAAGTTGGCGAGAAAGAATAACAGGCCCAGAATTGGTGCAACAATCAGTGAGGCAGTCAAGGTGATCAAGGACAGACTGAGGACTGCCCAGAGGAGACAAAGAGCTATGCAGACAGAGACGTAAGGCCAAGGGAGTTCCAATTGGAGATCACGTTTTTCTGAAGGTGTCGCCGATGCGAGGACTATCTCGTTTGGCAAAAAGGGAAGCTGAGGCCCGATTCGTTGGGCCATTCGAGATATTGGAAGATTCGGACACTGGCTTATCGTCTGGCTCTACCGCCGAACTTGTCACAGATCCACAACGTATTTCCTGTATCGATGCTAAGAAAGTATGAACCAGACCCTGGCCATATACTCGATCATGAAGTTCATTGAAATGGATGACGCGTCTCCTACGTGGAGAGGAGGCCAGTGAGGATTGAAGATCGCAAGAACAAGTACTCAGGACAAGACAATTCCATTGGTCAAGGTCATTTTGGGAACACCATTGAACCGAAGGAGCCACGTGGGAAAACGAAGACTCGAGTGAAGAAGAAATACCCTTACCTGTTTGAATGACCCACCTGTAATCTCTATTTTGAAGTAAGGACCAGTAGACTGTAATTTCGAGGACGAAATTTTTATAAGAAGGGAAGAATTGTGACAGTCTGAAAATCGACCCATAGTCGACTTTCTAAATGAATGGAAATACTTCATTAATACACTCTAGTCGACGCTTACTCAGGATTAGCTACCCTGAGCTGACCAACCGAAGGGGAAAGGCTAATCTGGGAATTTTTCCCAATCAGCCGCCCGTTGGCCTGAGACTGAGACGGTCGGTATTTAGTGAAATTGACCACAATGAAATCTGACGATGGACAATCGAATCAGTAAGTAAACGCAATGAAGAAATGAAGTCGGTTTCAGAATGTCGACTGAAGGTCAGACAGCCGGTGCACGTCGTGAAGCCAGACGTGAATGGAAAATTACCGAAATGCCCCGGTAAATGCTCAGACCTTAGAATGAGACTAATTAGGATTTTTGAGAATAGAATTGTTAACCGACACCAAATCCAGTCCAAAATTCGTTTCGCGCTCGGGACCCGATCGGTGCATTTGGCACGCAAATCGAGGCAAGTCAAATCAGATGTCACATCAATCAATCAATCAAATTCAATCGCATCATGGCACAATTTCCAAGGTTGTCACTCAAAGACATCAGTATACATCAAATGTCTCATAACCCCAAACCTAACCCCACTTACCATTTTTGAATTTCGATTTATTAAACCATTATAATCTCTCTCCTTCTCTCTCCTCCCTCTCATTTTTTCGGCCGGCCATCCCTCCCTCTCTCTCCATCTCTCCCGATCACTCTCTCTCCCTCTCGGATTCTCCCTCTCGCCGGCCACCGTCCCCGTCGTCCGCCGCGAAGAGCCGCCCGTCCGGCGTCGTCCACCCCTCCTTCGGCCTCCTTGTGTTGTGGTAAGCTTCCTTAGCCCCTTGCCTCTTCATTCGCACGGCTGGAAGGCCGCCGTGGACCGCGACCCGATCTCACTCTCCCTCTCTCTCTCGGTTCAGCCGTCCGCCCGCCCACGTCGTCGTCGCGTCGGCCTTTCACCCGTCCACGCTGCCGTCTAGGTGAGTCCCCCGTGCCTCTCTCTTGCTGTTTCGGTGGCATGGAGGCCACTTGAACCCCGAACTCACTCACACTCACACTCCCTCTCTCTCTCCTCGTCTAGTTTTGTGTCGCGTGAGCTCCGCGGTCGTCACCGTCCCGTCGCCGTCCAACCGCCTCCATCGGCCCCTATAGGTAAGCAACCCACTAATCTTGACTTAGGCTAGTTGTATGCTTATGTGGTTGATTGGATTAGTGGCTAAACATGGTGATTTGGGTTTAATATGTGTGATTTTTTGCAAATTGGGCTTAGGCCATTTGGTTTTCTAGTGGGCCGGCCGAATGGGTCATTTGGAGTGAGAGTTTGGGCCTAGAAACTATGCATTTGGGCTGGGATTTGTGATGTGGGCGTGTAATGCAATGGGCTTAAGGGTTCTAATGGGCTTGGGATCATAATGTTATGCTAGTTGGGCCTAAATAAACTAATTGGACCCAATTTGTAATGGTGGGCCCATTTGGACGAAAATCTTAATTAAATGGGCCCAATGATGGGTTGGAACATTAAAAGATGAGGCCCATTAATGCATATGGGCTTAGAGTGATCAAATGGGCCTAAAATGGGCTAAATGGGCTTAATTGGAAAATCCTTGAAAAAGGGCTTGGGCCCTACACGAAATTAACTCTAATTGGGCCTAAATATCATAATGGACTTAAGATTTAATTAATGGGCTCAAGTTTAATTAATGGCCTTGGTTACTATTAGGGCCCAACTGAAATTTTAAGCCCAACTTAACCTAATGGGCCTAACCCATTTCATTCAAACCTTGAACCTTAATGGGCCCAACTTGACTAATGGACTTTAAATCTTATAATGGGCCGACTTACCTTAGTGGACATAGTTCCCTTATGGGCCATGGGCCTTGGTTCGGGCTTTAGGCCCATTTGAATTGAATCCTATAATTGGTCCTTAAACCCAACCGAGCTTAATTCACTACATCGGGGAAACAATAAAACACTGAATCAGAGTCATGGGTTATTAACTCTAGGGGAATAGCTTGGTGTTTGGGCTTAGGCCGAGTGATCAGATTCCAGACGAGAGTCTAATGGTTATGGATTTGACCCGAGAATCAAAATGTAGTTATTCTTTGAACCTGTCTGACTGAGGGATTGTGCGTGGGGCCTTTGATTTTCTTATGGCTTGGCTTGTTGTGCACACGAGAGTGTGATGGTTGCTTGATGCGTCTATATTTGTGCACATATGCCATATCATGCATGCTCTATGTTTGACTTGTTGATTGAAACCATGTGCCCCGCATACATAGAGCATGGCATGAGTCACCGGAGCTGTGACGCGAGAATGTGCCCAGAGGGGAAGTGGAGAGAAAAGGGAGACCAATGTAAGGCGTTTGAGACGCATGTGGTAATTGCCGTATGGCACTGTTGGGTGAGCCCTGATGGGATTGGAGTGACAGATGGGCATGGTCTATTGGGACCCGTTATGGCCGGTTGAGGCCTGAGTATGATCCATTGGGATCCGATATGGCCGTTTGAGGCCTGTAGCATTGCATATGGCATCTGATTGATATCTTGTATCCGTCTGTATGATATGATCTGTGTTGTGATAATTTGTACGCGCGTTAGCCATGTTGGGGTCTGGTACCGAGAGTGAGAGTGCCTGAACCCTGTACCGTGAACCTAGTCCATTGGATAGGACCGACCCTACTAGTATACGCTATCCTACGTTAGGATTAGTGGTGAGCTTATTGAGTTTTCGACTCATGGGCGGTGGTTGCCCTTCTTTTACAGATCCAGGTCACCCATGATGGCTGCACCGCCGATGCTTTTTGGACTGCCAGTGCAGATGGACACCGAGATTACCCTCCATTTTGATATGCACGCCACTCTGGGCATAGGCATGTGACCACTGTGTTAGTAGATCAGGGTGGACCTTATCTCGTACCCCATGATATGAGGCCTGGTTTAGAGAGGGCCTGTTTGGCTTTGAGGGACCCCAGAGGGACTCCCCTATTCCTATGGAGGACGACCCGATCTTGCTTCAGCCAGACGAGTATGGTGGTGAGGTGGTCGACCCCGACCCATTGCAGGAGATTGCCGTCACCTGGACGATCCGAGATTATGGTCACGAGGAGGTGACGCGATGGACAACAGAGAGGAGGATCCAGAGGAGGCCCGGAGGAGGACCCCGAGGAGGATCCCGAGAGGAGCTCGAGATGGACTGAGTTATGCTGTACTGGTCTAGTCTTTTTGAGAGGGAGCGTAGATAGCTCGACCACTGTGAGGTTTTTCTTTGTGGGAGTCTGTATCTAACGCTCTATGTATATATATATGATGTGTATCACCTTTTGTAAAGTGTTCTTGTCCTTTCTTGACAAAAAAAAAAACCCCACCTTCTCTGCATGTATGCATGTGTAGGGCACGCTCCGCAGGTTTAGATTGTTTCATTTTGCGCTGCGTCGCTGCCGCGATGAGCATCCTGGGCCGTCGCTACTCTAGAGCCAGGCGTACGCAGGGATTTGTGGTTTATGTATGACCAGGGGGTGTCCGCCGGGCTCGATTGGGGTTTCTGGGCGTGACAACAGTCGTAGTCCTTCAGCAACTCACATCCATCGACGCTGTCTCATGTTAAGCTCCTTCTTGCGAGAATAAGTACTTTAGACTCTGGTGTCCGTATATATCTGGAATTTCTCTCCCAACCAAATAGTGTCTCCAATTCTTCAATGCGAACACTAATGCTGCCAGCTCAAGTCATGCGTCGGATAATTCATCTCATGCGGCCTCAGCTGTCGAGATGCATACGCCACTACTCTTCCATGCTGCATCAAGACACATCCTAGACCTCTCAGTGACGCATCGCTGTAAATCTCAAATCCTCCTGGTCCGGATGGGATGGTCAACACTGGTGCGGAGGTCAGTCGATCCTTTAGCTCCTGGAAGCTTTCCTCGCACTTTGCATTCCATTCAAACTTCGACTCCTTCTTTAACAGTTTGTCATCGGAGCGGCTATCGCGGAGAACCTTTCCACGAAGCGTCTGGTAATAACCAGCCAATCCAAGGAAGCTTCTTATTTCAGTCACGGTTGTTGGCCTCGGCCACTTTCTCTACAGCTTCGATCTTAGCTGGATCTACTGATATCCCTTCTCCCGATACATGTGTCCAAGAAACGCCACTCTGTTCAGCCAGAACTCACACTTGCTGAACTTTGCATACAGTGAGTGTTCCCTTAACGTCTGCAGAACAATCCTCAAGTGTTCCTCGTGGTCCTCAGAATTCTTCGAGTACACCAGGATATCGTCGATGAAGACTATCACGAATCGATCCAAGAACTCCTTGAACACCCTGTTCATCATATCCATGAATGCAGCTGGGGCATTTGTCAATCCAAATGGCATGACAGTGAACTCGTAATGCCCATATCTGGTCCTGAAAGCGTCTTCGGGATATCCTCCTTCTTGATCCTTAGCTGGTGATAGCCTGTCCTTAGGTCTATCTTGGAGAACACACACGCTCCTTCCAGCTGATCAAACAGATCATCTATCCTTGGCAGAGGATACTTGTTCTTGATCGTCACTTGGTTCAGCTGTGATAGTCTATGCACAGCCTTAGTGTCCATCTTTTTCTTAACAAATAGCACCGGAGCTCCCATGGCGAAGCACTGGGGCGGATAAATCCTTTATCCAGTAGCTCTTGCATCTGCACCTTCAGCTCTTTCAATTCAGATAGTGCCATCCTATACGGTGCTTTTGAGATTGGCTCAGTTCCAGGTGCCAACTCAATCACGAACTCTACTTCACGCTCTGGTGGCAAGCCAGGCAATTCTTGAGGAAACACATCGGGGTATTCCCTCACTATAGGCACCTCCTCCAACTTCACTTCTGAGCGACGAATCCGTTACTGATGCCAAGAATCCTAGGCAACCCTGATCCATCAGCTTGGTTGCTTCTATCGCGGAAATCCAGGAATTGAGGTTCCACCTCGATTTCCTTTAAACTCATACTCAGGCCCATCTACTGGGTTCAGCCTTATAGTACTCCTACTGCAGTCAATAACTGCTCCATGTCTAACCAACCAGTCCATGCCAACAATCAAGTCAAAATCATACATGGGCAGGACAGCTAAGTCAATCTTCTCAATCTATCTCCCAGAGCTATCTCACACCCCTTACACCCTAACATAACAATTACTTATCTTTCAATGGGGTGGCCACATGCAATACAATATCCAATGGTCTAGTTTCTATTCCAGCCAACGCAGCAAAACGTGCAGATATGAACGAATGGGATGCACCAGGATCAAACAAGGCATAGGCGGTATGACCACAGAGAGAAATGGTACCTGTGATCACCCCTGGCGCATTCTCAGCATCCTTGCGCGCCACAGCATACACTCGTCCCTGAGCAGGCGGACGGTTCAGAATTCCTTGAGGTGCATTCGCCACTGGTGGCTGCTGCTGCGGTTGGAACTGGGGTCTCGGACCATTCCTCGGGCAGTTCCTTTGAAGGTGCCCCATCTGCCCACACCTGAAGCATCCTCCCGTCTTCTTCGGACAGGGGTTGTTCCCATGCCTCCTGCCACAGTCACGGCAGTTCTGATTTCCAGCAAAAGGCGGCTTTCCCAAAGTCTTCCTCGCAGGTGGGACGAACCTGCGGTTGTCTTTCATCGGCCTCTTGCCGAAATCTCTGAAGTTCCTATTCGGCATGAACCGCGATCCAGATGCGGCAGCCTTCTCTTGTAGATCCCGTTCTATCGCCAGGGCTCGTTCATAGATCTCATTATAGTCCCTCAGCCCAGTGGCAATTATCATGCTCTTCAGCTCGGGTCTCAGACCTTCTCTGAATCTTCTTGCTTTGTCCCACGGGTCCTCTATCAGCCTTCGAGCGAACTTAGACAATCTGGCGAACTCGCCCTCATACTGATCAACAGTCATTTGCCCCTGACGGAGCCTTATAAACTCCTCCATCTTTCGCTCTTGGGCGGCTTCCGAGAAGTACTTCCCATTGAATGCTGCACAGAAAGCAGCCCAGTTTGGCCTCATGCCATCAGGAAATACTCGTCCTCGGGTGGCCTTCCACCAATCATCAGCCGTGCTCTGGAGCTGGTAGGTCGCCAGTGAGACCTTCTCCTCATCCGTGCATCCAAGCACTGTAAATGCCTTCTCCAGCTGCTCAATCCACGAGGCAGCTACCTCAGGTCCTCCAGTGCCATCAAATTTGAGGGTTGCAGCTTCAGAAACTGCTCCACTATATGATGGGTCTGGCGTCCTCCATTGCCATGCCCATTGCCCCCATGGGCTCCATTTGCAGCGGCCAAGGCGGCCTCAGCTGCTTGGGCAACAGTGGCAGCTCTCTCAGCAGCTTGCCTACCCATCAGATTACTCACTTCTGTCAACACCCTCATCATCTCTTCTATCCTCGGGTCTCCTTCAGGTGCAGGAGCTCTTGAGCTCGACGCTCCAGCACTGGGTCTTCTGCCCCTATTGCTCATCTTTAGTCTACTCTCTCACCTATACCCAATAAAATTCCATTCAGGAATTTGAATCCCTATGACTATCAATCAAGCTTTCGCCTACTGTCGCGTCTACTGACATGAATATGCATGAAAAGTTCGCTGCAGCTTTTAAATGCAATTGGACTAGGAAGACACCTAGACTCACCCTGACAATGCACAACCTAGGCCACTCTGTTCGCCACCTCAACTAGAAGCCTGTCAGGAGCCGCTCCTTGATCGGGTCTCTGCCCCGGCGACCACTCCCCGCCCTCCTCATTTCTTGGTGCGAACAGTTGTCCTAAGTTACCCACAGCCAGAGAGAATCCCACTCCACGTGTCCCATACCACGCTTCATTGCAGTTTTTAGACGTCCCGTCAGACCTGTCCCATACCAGGCTGACGGTTACCCAACCCAATAAAATATGATGCATGCCCTTTTCAAATCCTCAAGTCTTTATTTTAAACCATTTCATTTTTGATGCAGAAATCGTGCAATGCATGATGGTCAAGCAGCGCGCAACAGCCGACTAGGCATACAAACACAAGCAATATACTAGCAATCTAGTCAACCAGCAATCAGCAATCAAGCACCCAACTCATGGGGTTCAGCTTTAGAACCTTACCTCAGGTCCTGACGCATCTGCAGATTAGTTTAAACATCGCAGTCTATAGTCATACTAGACTAATTGTCTAACTCTGCAAGCACATGCGCCAAGCAATTCATGCATTCTACCCTTCCTAATTCTTAGGTCTAGGGTCTTTCTATCTAACTACCCCAAATTCATCAGCCTTATCACTCCAGATCCTCGAATGGTCTCGTATCGAGCTGACCTTGCTCTGATACCACTTCGAACGGGGATGTCACGCCCCGAACCCCAATCGAGCCCGCGACACCCCTGTTCATAATACATCAACGAATCCCTGCGTACGCCTGGCCTACGAGTAGCGACGGCCCAGGATGCTCATCGCGGCCAAGGACGCTAGCGCAATGACAACAATCTAAAACCTGCGGAAGCGTGCCTTCTAAACATACATACATGCACAAGGTACAGGGTAGCATGGAAGACAAGAACACTTTTACAAAAGATAATACACATCATATATATATATATATAGAGCGTTAGATACAGACCCCAAAGAAAACCTCACTAAGGTCAAGCTATCTACGCTCTCACCAAAAAGACTAGACCAGTACAGCAGAACTCAATCCATCTCGAACTCCTCCTCAGGATCCTCCTCGGGGTCCTCCTCTGGTCCTCCTCGGGGTCCTCCTCTGGATCCTCCTCTGGTCCTCCTCATCTGTATCCATGGCATCGCCCTCCTCGTGACCATCGACCTCGGAACGTCCTGGGGACGGTAACTCCTGCAGTGGGTCGGGGTCGATCACCTCGCCACCATACTCTGCTGGCTGCAGCAAGATCGGGTCGTCCTCCATAGGAATCGGGGAGTCCCTCTGGGGTCCCTCGAAGCCAAACAGACCCTCTCTAAACCAGGCCTCATATCTATGGGGTACAAGATAAGGTCCACCCTGATCTACTAACACGGTGGTCACATGCCTATGCCACAGAGTGGCGTGCATATCAAAATGGAGGGTGATCTCGGTGTCCATCTGCACTGGCAGTCCAAAAAGCATCGGCGGTGCAGCCATCATGGGTGACCTGGATCTGTAAAAGAAGGGCAACCCCGCCCATGAGTCGAAACTCAATAAGCTCACCACTAATCCTAACGTAGGATAGCGTATACTAGTGGGGTTGGTCCTATCCAACGGACTAGGCTCACGGTACCAGGGTTCAGACACTCTCAGTCTCCTCGGTACCAGACCCCAACATGAATAACAGACGTGCAAATTATCCAACACAGTTCATATCATACAGACGGGCACGAGAGATATCAATCAGATGCCATATGCAATGCTACAGGCCTCAACCGGCCATATCGGATCCCAATGGATCATGCTCAGGCCTCAATCGGCCATAACGGGTCCCAATAGACCATGCCCATCTGTCACTCCAAATCCCATCAGGGCTCGCCCAACAGTGCCATACGGCAATTACCACACTGCGTCTCGAACGCCTTACGTTGGTCTCCCTTTTCTCTCCATTTCCCCTCTGGGCACATTCTCACGTCACAACTCTGGTGACTCATGCCATGCTCTCAATGAATGCGGGGCCACATGATTGCAATAGCGATTCAAACATAGAGCATGCATGATATGGCATATATGCACAAGTACAAGGCACATCAAGCAACCATCACACTCTCATGTGCACAACAAGCCAAGCCATAAGAGAATCAAAGGCCCCACGCACAATCCCTCAGTCAGACAGGTTCGATAGATAACTACATATTAATTCTCGGGTCAGACCCATAACAATTGGACTCTCGTCTAGCAAATCTGATCACTCGGCCTAACCCAAACACCCAAGCTATCCCCTGGAGTTAATAACCCATGACTATTGATTCAGTGTTTTATTGATCCTCGGTGTAGTTGAATTAAGCTCAGTTGGGTTTAAGGCCCAATTATAGGATTCAAATCAAATGGGCCTAAGGCCCGAACCAAGGCCCAGGGTCATAAGGGTTAGTAAGTCCATTAATGAAATTCGGCCCATTAAAGGTTTAAAGCCCATAAGTCGAGTTGGGTTCGATAGGATTTAAGGTTTAGTGTAGGTTTAGGCCCATTAAATTAGATTGGGCTGATTAAAATTTGTAAGGCCCATTTGGATTCTAAGGCCCATTAATAATTCTTAAGTCCATTATGTAATGAGGCCCATGAATTTTAAATTTTCGTGTAGGGCCCAAGCCCATTTTCAAGGATTAACCAATTAAGCCCATTTGCCCATTTTAGGCCCATTTAGTCTCTCTAAGCCCATATACATTAATGAGCCTCATCTTTAATGTTCCAAACCATCATTGGGCCCATTCAATTGAAATTTTCGTCCATTACAAGCCCATTACCCAATTAGGTTCAATTAGGTTCGTTTAGCCCCAAATAGCATGAAATTACCACCCCAAGCCCATTAGAACTCTTAGGCCCACCAAAGCTCAAGCCCATTCCACTAATTACAGCCCATGTATAACATTTCAAGGCCCATTTGGTTCTCTCCAAAACCCAACCGCACGGCCCCCCAACATGAACACAAGATGGGCCTAAAGCCCATTAACCTAAAGCACACTTATTACACCCTAATTACTTTGATTAGCCACTAATCCAACCATACACACATCTATACAACTAGCCTAAATCAGATTAGGGGTTGGAGCTTACCTATTTGGGTCGGTGAAGGGCGGCTGGCGGGTTGGAGACGGCGACGGGAAGGCCGGCGGCCGACGGGAGCGAGCTAGCCGCGAGAGAGAGAGAGAAACGATGAGGACTTGGCCGGCCACGGCGGCTCACAAGGCACGGAAGAGACAAGGGAAAGGGCTTAGGGGACTCACCAACTGAGGATGATGGCTGGTGAAGGCGGACGGTGGCCGTTGGTGGCGAATAACGGCGGACGACGGCGGCGGGTTGAGCGGCGGCACGAGCTGGCCGAGAAGAAGAGAGTGAGATGCGTTCTGGTCGGGCTTCCTAAGCCACGAAAACAGCAAGGAGGGGAGCTTGGGACAGTCTGAAAATTCGAACCAATTGTCAGAATTTCTAAATGAATGAAATCTTCATTAATACACTCTAGTCGACGCTCACTCGGGATTAGCACCCTGAGCTGACCAACCGAAGGGGGAAAGGCTATCTGGGAATTTTTCCCAATCAGCCGCCCCGTGGCCTGAGACTGAGACTGAGTCGGTATTTGATGAAATTGACCACAAAATGAAATCTGACGATGGACAAATCGGATCAGTAGGATAAAACAATGGAAGAAATGAAGTCGGTTCAGGAAATGTCGACTGAAGGTCAGACAGCCGAGGTGCACGTCCGAGAAGCAAGACGTGATGGAAATTACCGAAATGCCCCTGGTAAATGCTCAGACCTTAGGAGGAGACGAAATAGATTTTTGAGAGTGGAATCGATAGACCGACACCAAATCCTGTCCAAAATTCGTTCTGCGCGCGCGGGATCCGATCCGCGTGCATTTGGCACGCAAATCGAGGCAAGAAAATCAGATGTCACATCAGTCAGATGTCACATCAACAATCAATCAAATCGCGTCATGGCACAATTCCAGAATGTCAATCAAATCAAACTCAATCCATCATGTCATGAAAACCCACACACCACCCCACTATAATCTAATTTCCCCTTATCTAATAGATTATAATCTCTCTCCTATTCTCTCTCCTCCCTCCCATTTGTGTTTTGCGGCCGAACACCCTGCCTCCCTCTCTCCGATCGCCCTCCCCCTCGGCCTCTTTACGTCCCTGCCCGTCACCGCCGTGAGCCGCCCGTAGCCTGCCGTCGTCCTAGGCAACGCCGGCCTTCCCGGTCGCCCCCGGTAGTCCCAGACACCGCACCTCTTCATTCCGGGACCATGGGGAGCCCCCTTGGAGCCGAACCACTCTCAACTACCCTCTGCTTTCCCTCGGACGTGTTTGTGGTAGCCGCCCCGAGGACCGTCAGCCGTCACCGCCGTTGAAACCGCCGCCAACCCAAGCACCGTCCCCCGGCCCCGTGACGCCTCTGGGGGAGCCACCTTACACATCCTTCCTTGTTGATTTCCGTTGGCCTTGTGAAACACCATGAACCGGCCAACGTCATCACCGTCTCCTCTTCCTCTACCTCACCGCGGGTTCGTCCGACGAGAAGACCGACGGGCCGTTCGCCCCCTTTCAGCCGTCCTAGAAACTGACGTGACCAGCCACCCGCTAGTAAGCTTACACACGTAATCTCAGCTAGGGCTAGTGTGTAGTTGTTGTGGTGATCGAATAGTTGCTAATTAAAATTGATTGTGGAAAGGTGTGCTGATTAAGCATGTTGGGCTTTAGGATTAAGTGTATGTGTGAAAGGGCACCGAAAGTGTGGCATCTAGGAAATTCGGTTTGGGCCTGAAAAGTCCATAGATGGGCTGAATGGAGTGAAGGTGGCGTTGAGAATTTAGGGCCTAAGGATTGTATTGGGCTTAAGAAACTTAATTTAACGTAATTGTGCCCCTAATGAACCTAATGAAACCTAATTGGGTTAATGGCCTATAATGGACGAAAACTCTTAATTAAATGGGACCTAATGATGGTTGGAAATTAAAAGATGAGGCCCACTAATGAATATGGGTTGAGTGGGATCAAAGGGCATAAAATGGGCTAAATGGCGTAATTGGATAATCCTGAAAAAATCGGAGCTTGGGCCCGAAACGAAATAAACTCTAATTGGGACGAAAATATCATAATGGACTTAAGAGTTAATTAATTGGGCCTTGGCTATATTAGGGCAAAACTGAAAAGTATTAAGCCCAACCTAATTAATGGGACTAAACAATTCATTCAACCTTGAACAGTAATGGGCCAAACGTTGATAAGGGCTGTAAACCCTATAATGGACGACCACTAATGGGAACTCAATGACACTTGGGCCATGGGCCGGGATGGACCCACATTACGAAATCGAATAATTTAAGGGACTTAAACCCGAGATAAGACCCCTAATT